>JARFJB010002117.1:1277500-1332500 GCA_036346205.1 Vesta saturnalis
GGATAGTAAGGCACTGTAAGCATAATACGAGGGACAAGCTACAATTATTGAGAATAGAAAGATTGATACAAGTTTTTAGAATTTTTATTTTAAATATGTTCAGAGTAATTGTCATTTACAATAATGCACTTAACCATTATCTCCTTCCATAGTTTAAAAGCGTTCTACTAGCTATCTTTAGGGTTACTATAAAAAAAAAATACTTAACGGCGATGTTAATCTCTTCTTCTGTCTGGAACCTTTCCCGCCTCAAATGTTTTTTGAGCTCAAAAAATAGCCAGAAGTCACACCCCACTAAATCCGGTGAGTAAGGAGGATGTTCTATAATTTTGATTTTGCTTTACGCTAAATACTGAACAGTTGTCCCTGCTGTATGGGACGACGCGTTATCATGATTCCCTTTCTTGGTACTTTACTGAACACAGTAGACAAACAATTTTCAACATACCATTTAGCGGTAACTGTCTTCTGATCTTCTAATTTAATTGCAGCCACCAAACACGTACTTCTAAAAAATACTGCATGCATAACTTTTTTCATTGCTCGTTGTTTTTTCACCATCGTAGGTGTTTCCTCATCTTCATGTATCCAGATTCGACTTTCTTGGCGAGTGGGAACATCAAAAAACGGTATGTACGTTTCATCGCCAGTTACAATTTTAGAAATAATTTAATAAACTACAATTTGTTTTGCACGGATAACGAGATTTTTCACTTCTCAATAATTGCAGCTTATTCCACGTATTTAGCCAATACAGGAACCTTGATATAAGTTTAGCATAGACAACAACCCTCTTGTTTCCAGGAACTGATTATATTGTTAGAATTGAGTAATAGGAACGCTTATTTGCTATATCTAAAAATTTAACCTCCAAGGAATGCTAAAATTGGACTCGATTCCTTATCATTGTTTCCCTAGATGGACAGGGTGGGGTGTAACCATAGGAATAGTTTGCATCCGAGGATGTCGCTTTACATGAAATAAAACACTTAAACAATACATAATTGCATTTTATTGAAAATATTACCAGCTTTTCCCCTTTACTTGTAACCCCTATCAGCACACAATTTCAAAAAACTTTTGACTGCTATTGTCTTACATAGTTATTGTACAAAAAGTGCACATTCGTCAAAGCACAATTACAAGTGGTTTGTGTATGAAAGAAACAAGTTGTTTTCATTTTGGGTAACGTTGGCTGCTCTTCAATTTCTATAACTGACTGTCTCAATATTTTTCGAATGTAACCGGCTTTTTCTCACCCCTTAACGTGCACATCATCTGTTACCGATATTAGTTCACGAAGTATATGTTGAAAGAGATGTGTAGAGGTATATCCAGATCCCCATTTGATGCAGTGATGATTATTGATTAACCACGTGGCTTGTGGTTGAAATTCCGCGTCTAAGAAGTGCCACGGAAATGGTGGTTTGAACATAAAATGGGCAGCTTGATTTCCATTATATATTTAGGTGTAAATACATGTTTTGCCGTTTTGAATCCCTCTATATCAACTATTACAATCATCGTCTCTGTAGCGTGACCCCGTACCTAACCTTTAACTACTTATGAGTACTCGCAAAACATATGCACAATTTTCAAAATCGCTTGGAACACAATTTCAGAATTTTAAATGCACAAGAACGCATGTGTAGTTTAATTAAACCGCACAATTCGAAGCATAAGTTTTCCTTTCATGCAAGTGTCAGACCTCTATAACTTTAACTAATATCTAATTGCTCTTCACAGCACTTTAGGTTTAGCATAAAATTATCAATTGCATTCAAGGTTAAAATACGGATAAGATCAGACAGGATCGGGACTTTGAAAATACTATTAGTTTTCTCAGGATTGTAATGGTGTGACCTTGAAATTTAACGCAAATGGTGGGGGTAGCTGGTGAAATATATGTCCTCAGCTACGACGAATGAGCTATTTGACTTGTTTTCTAGGGGGAAGCGGTTACCTGTTTGGGTGACGGATCCCCTGTTTTGGGAAACGGTTATCTGTCTTTGGGAACCAGATCCGGTTCTCGGGAAAACTACCTCATCTTGACGGTTAGGACAGTAGTATGAACCCACGTAAGCATAATCTTTTTATTATTACAAACAACAATTTAGTCAATACAAGAACATTGATATTAATATAGACAACAACCCCATCATTCTTCTTGTTTGCACGAACTGATTCTATTGTTAAACAATGGGAACACTTATATGCTATTTCCAAGAATTTAACCTCCAAGAAATGCTAACATTTTTGACCTAGATGGATAGGGTAGGGTATACAAATTATGATCACAAAAACTTTATTTTTAGTAAATGCTATACATTAGATAAGCATGATGATAGTACAATATTTCCATACAATGTTATGTAAATTAATATTATACTTAGCATCTATAACATCTTGAATGTACTTTACTTAAACCACGCAATTCGATGCATAAGTTTCCCTTTGACTCGAGCACCCTGTATATTATGTCAACTAGGCTCATTTTTCCTATTTCGGCGTTAAATATGAAATGATTCTAGTTAAATCATGGTTGGGGACACTAAATGTTGTTTGTTGTTTTTCCGACTGCACCCAGACTACTCATGAACACATCCCTTGTATTTAGCAGCGTTTTAAATTCTTTAATTCGATTTTCTTCTTTGAAATACTCGTAAAAGCACTGATGTAATACACATTTAAAGTCCTCCGCTTCCAACACTACACGTTCACCATACTTCGTATAACTGTCCTGCTAATTCCATGTTTGACAAGTTACTGACTGATCTCAACACACTGATTTATATAAGAAAAATGTACCACTTTGACCTTGAAAATCCTATTTTTAGATTTCTCAGAGGTGTGACCTTGAAATTTAAATGGTGGGGGGAAATACCATACTTATTTTGCTATTTAACCTTGAAGAGTGCCAATACAGGAACCCTTGACCTACCTTTTAGCATAGACAACAACCTTTCTTTAACAAACACCTATTCCGGGGGCCGTTTAGATTTCTCAGAATTGCTCCTTCAGGTGGCCTTGAAAATTGATACCAGTAAATTTTAACCTTGACTCCATTTAGCCATGAACCTACTTTAGCATAGATAACAACAATATGTTTGAATTGTAATATGATACCCCTGCAGGTGACCTTGAAAATTGATTTCTAGGAATTAACGCATGACCCGGACTCGACTGAATTCTAAGAATTGTTTGGAGACCTCGAAAATTTCCCGTCAAAATGGTATTACCTTGAAAAATTTCAATGGATGACTAACAACTTTAATGAACTTGACCCATTCTAAGAATATCCCTACGGTTACCCTTACGAATTGATTTCTAAGGATACCCCCGCAGACAACCCGGAAAATTGATTTCTAGGAATTGTAATAACTTCTAAGACTTATACAAAAGAATTGTTTGAACAGTGTGGTCTTGACAATTTGCCTGGTGACCTTGAACACATTACCTTGACTCAGTCGCAAATTGCTTGGTGACCATTTCCGCCAAAAGGACGTTACACTCAAGGATCACTCGCACCTTCAATGACAATTCTAAGAATAAACTTTGACCTTGGTACGATGGCGGGAATTGCTTGGTAAAGATTTCCTGTCAAGATTTAACCCTTGTACTACTATCGAATAAGATCGGGATACCTCTACAGGTGGTCATTGATTTCTAGGAATTAACACATGGTCTTGATTTGGGCAAAATTAGCGTGACCTTGACAAACTCGTCCAAAATCAACCTACGACTTCTTTGACCTTGATGCTAGATATGCAGACACAGAGCCAATAAAAAAACCTTGAATCGCTTGACTTTATCACCTTTGACCATAAAAATGCTATTTTTAGATTTCTCAGAATTGTGACCTTGACATTTAAATGGTTGGAGTAGCTGGAAACTACAGGTGACCTTAGTATTCAGACACGCAAAGCCATGATTACTTCGCTACTTGAAAAGCGCCAATACAGGAACACCTTGATCTATCGTTTAGCTGAACCATGAAAATTCATTTCTAGTGACAGTCGGATTAGTATCCTTTTATTGTGACCTTGAAAGCCACGCGACGTCATTAATTAAGAATGATACTAAATGTAACCTAGAACACTCCTCGACACATGGTCTCAACCAGTTTGGTGACCTGGCCCTGATAAGTAGAATCCCCCACACCTTGAAGAGTATATTTGAATACCCTGTGAAAGTGATTTCTAGGAATTATGATCCTGGCCCGGCCAGATTTGCTTGAACAATGGATTGCCTTTGTCCTTGAAAATTTGTTTCTCGGAGGTGTGACCATGAAAAATATCAAGAGAAAGTGTACATGACCTTGACCTAATGCACTTTCGGGTTTTCCTTAATAAATTAATAAGTGAAAGGAGGAAGTGGATCCTATAGTATACGTGACCTTGAAGAGCATCCTCCTATATACTTTTACCGGCCATGTATTGCGATACCCCTGTAGGTTTATTTCTAGGACTTATGACTTTGAACCTTGATACCAATACATTTTAGCCATTGAGAATCTATTTGATAGCCCTACAGGTCATTTCTAGGAATTATGACCCTGACTCGGCCAAGAATTACTTGAACAATGGATCGCCTTCGTTGTTATCTTAGAGATGCGACTTTGAAATGGTGGTGAAACGGTTACCTGTGTTGGGTAACAGATCCCAGTTTTGGGAAACGGCTCCCTTGTTTTGGAAAACGGCTATCTGTCTTGGGACTATTGACTTGAGGTTAATTAACTTTGCTGGGGGGGTGACCTTGCAAAGTAAATTTCTAAGAATTGCTTGATGACCTTGAAACATGCTTAGCATAGACAACAATCTGTGTGATACCCCTTGAGAATTGTAATAACAGCTCAGGGCTTGAGACAGACATCAATGGACTTCTTAGAATTGATGGGTTTCCCTTGATTTCTTGGTGGAAGAGCATCCTCCTATATACCCCCAATTTAACCCTGAACGTGTGACCTTGACAAAACGAGAAGGTTGATCCCTATACTTTAAAATCCTAAAAAGACATTAAAGCGGGGTGTGTGTACGTTAACAACCTTGACAACGAAAGTGGCCATTTTCTACCACGTGATCTTGAAGTGGACAATCTGTACGGGGAGCGTCAATGACCTTGAAATCTTATCCAGTAACTTCTCTACTGCCTTTTTCAAATCTAGTTATTTCAATGACCTTCAGGAATATACTTAGATGTATGAAATGTGTATGATGGCCTTAACCTTGAAAAACCACGTACTTGGCCGCTTCGACCTTAAAGCGGTGAGGGTGCGTAGGTGCAATGATGACCTTGAAGAGTATGTAAGCAATGTGAGCGTCCTTGGCGTTGAAAATTCTAATTGACTTTGATGTTTGAAGTGTATGTGACGTTGACCTTGAAAATCAATCTGGTGACTTTTCTTGTGAAACTGCGCCAGGATCACCCTAGCATATCTACTGACTCACAGTCTGTAAGACTTTTGATTCGAGTAAAAATTTTAAGATCGTCCGCAAACAATGGCTTTTGAGATGAAATTATGGAGAGCAAGTCATTGACAAATACCAGAAACAGAAGGTCTTAAATTGGAACTTTGTGGTACTTCCGATATTGGCACAAATGTATGTAAATCCATTATAGGAAACAAATTGATATCGACTGAAACCATATTCAGTTAACTTATTTAGCATAACGTAATGGTGTGCTTGGTCAAACGCTTTGTGAAAGTCTGTGTAGACGACATCAATTTGCTCTCTATTATCTAACCTAGCCAAGTTGCTTATTGTCGATCTATTGGCGATAAAACCATGCTTACGAACTAAATTGCTAATAGAGCTTCTTGTATAGTGCAATTTCAAAAATTTTTGAAAAATTGCATAGAATAGATATTGGACGGTAGTTTTCTACTGCAGATGGCGAACCAGTTTTAAGTATTGGACATACTTTAGCGATTATTCAAGCAGTTGGAAAAGTAGGTTGCTTTAAAGATAAATTAAACAGCACAATTTTTGATTAGAAAAGCAGATATTTGGTATGTCCCAGCTGTTGCTTTGCTCTTTAAACCTTTTATAGCTTCCACTACTTCTTGTTCAATGACAGTGTCTACATTTATGTGAAGGTTTAAAGGCATTTGTAGTTGGGACAGATTTGTCTTGTAAACACTGAATAAATGGGTCAACAATGCTCTGAAGAGTGTTATACACTTGATTGCTGTACCGAACTATTCCAGGAATACGTGATGGACCTTTTTGATGTGTGCATATGTCCACAACTGGTTTGGATTAACTTAAAATATATGTTCGGTTTAAAATATAAAGTTTTTATGTAATATAGATAACTGCCCTTTGGTTAAAGATCGTAGTCGTTGAAATTCAACATAGTAGCACTGCATGCCTAATGATTAACATTTCTTGTGTGCCTTCTGCTTGTCATTTAACTCTCTTATTGTGTTCGGGTTAATATGATCCAATCGCGTTCTTCTAATGCGCATAATTCGTTAATTTATTTAAATATTTCGTTGCCACTGGATGACTTTTATTTCATTACTTTAATAAAAGTGTAGCATTTGTTACACTCACTGTGTTTGGGTTTATATGACCCGGTGATTTGTGTGGTTCAAATTAGAAGAACTAGATTATTATCATAGACGAATGTATTTTATTAGTATCGTTTTATTTTTATAAATATAAATAACTTACATAATATTTCCACATTATTGCGCAATATTGCGCATATTGCATGCGTTATTTGCGTACCGGTAAACAAGTTTATTCCTGTTGAGACTTATCTGTGGGTCAGGGTATAAATGCAGCCAGTGAGCATCTGTGTGTTAGTTTCGTAGTAAATATCAAGCTTGATGCTATACTGTAATAAGAAATACCTAACAATTGAAATGTATTATTGAAAATGTGTAGTGAGAGAGTGCTTACGGATAGTGAACTTGAGAAACTTGTGTGTTTTTGATAGTGATTCTAATGCTTCTGAAGAAGAAGACCATTAGTCCGAAACCGAGATATATAATAGCGAATCGGATAATGAAGTGGAAGCTACGATTTCAGTTGAAGCTGGTACTGATAATCACGTAACTTCAAAAGATGGCAATATAGTATGGAATGAAAAGACACATCAATCGGGAAGGTTAGCAGCATCAAATATTATTTTGTTGATTCCTGGACCAACAAGGTATGCTATGTCACGAATAATTTATATAAAATCCGCCTACTTCTTAAATTTCACACCCAAAATTGTAAAGCTAATTTTGAAGATGTCAAATTTAGTAAGCAAAAGACTTTGTGGCGACACGTTTCAAGAACTAACATTAGTTGAACTAGAAGCATATTTTGGCCGACTGTTTCTAAGAGTGTTTAAATCTCATAGAGAAGCAACAGCCAGTCTGTGGGATAGAAATGTAGGTCGTCCAATATTCAGAGCAACAGTGTCCCTACAACGATTTCATGTAATTGCACGAATAATTCTCTTTGACGATAAAAAAAAACTGGACCATCACGACGTCAAACTGATAAATTAGCTCCCATACGGGACGTGTGGGATGGATGGGTTGGAATTCCGCTTAGATTCTATAATGTTTACTTTATCAAAATGAATGCTTTTATCACGTTCCACAATTTTTAAAATAGATTCACAAAGTTACAGTAACACGCATATTCTGCTTAATAGAAGCACACAAAACAACGTCTACTCTTCGCAATGATCGCACAGTTAATCAAGACTAAATACTAATTTCACAAATAATTTTTGTGTACTCTATATTTAAAAAAAATAGGTTCAACAGAGACTACTTCTTATGGAGGATTAAAAAGTGCTGTATAAAATTAGTTAAAACATTGATATTATACTCGATTTTGATCGGGTAAAAACCTGGTTCATTTATATTAGGATATCTAAGTTCCGTAAAAATAAGATTGGAAATTCATATTAGATTTAGCAAGTTATCTTGAAATTCATGTTATTGCCACCCTGTGTGTAAATTTTAAATATCATACGGTAGACAGTTTGTTTTGTTCTATTTTTCTTATTGTCGAATTTAAGAGTTTAAATTATTGCGATCTTTTATTTGACCACCTTTTTTCTGGTTTTACAAATGGAATTTTTATTTGTAAAATTACGTTTCGCTCACAGGTGATACTGATGTTACTATTACATTCATGTTAGAGTATTTGTAATGTTCTGGTTATTTTAAATGAAATGAATTTTGGTTAAATAGATTTGTCAAATACGTTTTATAAAATTATATCGAGTATCAAAATTTATTACATTGTATGGTACATCTTTTGCGAAATTAATTTTAGCCGTCATTTCTTCGCCGTTACTTTTTTATGATTGTGGATCTGAACAGGCTAATAAAGCACTCAGGAACACTTAGGAGGTTGGATAGAGGGATAATGAATTTCCAATAGATGCTTTTGATAAGGTTCTGGTCTTAAAGAGTTTGGATTTTATATATGTTATTTTAAGGTTTACTATTATACACATCTTTATATTACAGAGGTACCTTTTAGGAAACGCATTTTTGATGCAAGATGTAATTCCTTCAGTTCGGTTCACGAGTTCATTCGTTTTTGGCGCAATTTAAAATTATAAGTAATCATTTTTTGTTATTGACTACTTAAGATGTATGTAATTAGAAAAGGGTTAGAATTGAAAATGGCGAGATCTGAACATTGCTCAAGTGAGTATAGCCACCATATAAGGCGACCGCTCACGCGTTTGTTTACGTTGATCGCAACATATTATTAGTTATTGCATACTGGGGGTGTATCGAATTACCATACAGTGATCTCCGTTTCCATTAACTGGGATAATATACAGGTTCACCACGTCCGCGAGTTATTCTTGTGTTGTGTATCGTTTGTCTGAAATGACAAGTTTTGGACGTAGAAGGGGTTCTCGTGTTTTCTTAAGTGCTTAGCCCTATTTTGTAGACCTGCTGTGACACATTTTATTGTGCGGATTAATTTAACGAGTTCCTGTAGAAGAGGTAGATTCAGGCATATCGCTCAGTTGAAACAAATGAAAGACAAACTTGCTGTAAATAGTGCCGCTTTAATTAAGTCTAGAATAAATTAATTAACGTTAAAGAACGCTATGTAAGTAACGCAATGCTCGCAAGTATGGTTAAATATTTGTGCATTAACGGTAAATCAGATGAAACATTAGTCATTTGAGTGCTTTTGGTTGAAGTAACTGTCGTAAATTTAGTTCGTGGAAATATGAATAGGATTTTGTCGTTTGTGAAATTTTATATAGAGAGCGTTACCGTAGAAATTCAGCTAATGAATTCAATACCTGGTGGACACGTTGACCGACCGATTATACGGTAGTCCAGAGAAAGAAGAGTATTCTATTGTTGTTGGTGCTACGTAAGGTAAACCTACATTTTATTATTTTGCCGGTGACAATAATAGCGTGTGTTTTTCTTGTGTTTATGTGAAGGATTCACTCGCTTGCTTTCGTGTAAATTATTGTACGAAGGCCCTTCAGGAAATTTAGAAACAAGCGTATCCATTCAGACGATTTATTTGTTAAGATCTTAGTTCTTTTTATCTGTGTAATGTTGTGCATTGAATCTTTATTTTCATTGTATTGATTAAAAGGTAGTTATTGATAAAATGGCGTTACAAGCGTTGACCGAATTTGATGATTATTTTTTTGGTTTCTTGTTTTTGAATTGCGAAATTTGATGTGTTTTTCTTTGTATTAAAGTTTAATGTGTAAATGCCATTGCTTATAACTGTTTTATTAAGAGATTGGAAACTATTGTAACTTTGTAAAGAACCAGCGTCCTGTACGTATGTGTTTTAGAATAAATTAGGTGCGGACCATCCTGTATGTAAGATTTCATAAGTTTACGCGATATTGCACAACGAATAATTTATTCATCACCGCTGACGTGTATTTCTAAGAAACCGTAAGTTTCTGCACGTCAGAACGATTTTAACCAATCACATAACGGCCTTCCCCGCACGGTAGCCGCGAAGCCGCCCACAGATGCACCTTTATAAACTCGCGACGTGCATAAGAAAGAATGAATCTCCGCAGATTCAAGTCAAGCCGTTCCAGAAACCAGTAGCCGCAGCCGCTCCGTTTGCTTAGTGTAAGCACCGACCTGTTGTTCACCGACGAGGAATCTCCGCAGATTCAAGTCAAGCCGTTCCAGAAACCAGTAGCCGCAGCCGCTCCGTTTGCTTAGTGTAAGCACCGACCTGTTGTTCACCGACGAAGAGTCCTTCGCGATCTGGCGATAACGCGCACCACGACGCACCGGGCAACCTAAAGTTCAATTCTGTACTGCTATTGATAGACACGTAAGTTGTAAAGTTATACAATCTAGCAATTTACACTCAAACACTACAGACCGTAAATAATTCCGGGCTGAGCCTCCAGGAGTTATACCAAATACACCTAGAGTCACGCAGGGTAGATCCCAACGTAACTGTCAGATACAAAATACACTAGCACCTAGAGTAGCACGCAGGGGTAACCCCCGACGTAATACCAAGTACACTAACACCTGGAGTAGCACGCAGGGTAGATCCCGTCGTCACTCGCCACTACAAAGTACACCTAGAGTCACGCAGGGGTAGCCCCCGCCGTATCTCGCAAAAGACTTGAGGGTGAAGGGTTGTTACAGGGCTGTAAAGACCTACGACCTTTCTCTTAGTATATCCAGTAAAGACAGGCCGTCGCCTACGTCTTCTGGGCATTACTGAAAACTCGCTCGAAACTCATACACTACCTACAGACAAAAACAATAACCATACACAGTGTCTGTGAATCGCAGAAGAGTACCTCCATAACCTGTAGTATAAATTTGTAGATAAATTTGTCGTCCACCAAACCATCGTAAATACCTGGTGCACGAACGTTTGTAAATAAATTAGAGAGTACGTAGATTTTTCTATCTTTACGTAAACCGATTAGAATAGTTTTAATATTAAGTAGTTTTGATCCCTTGATTAATTATAAATAATTAAACTTAGTATAGAGATCAGTAATTAATTTAGTTAGATAAATAATCTAATTGCCTAAATTAAACCGGTAATAATTAAAGAAAGACAGCACCGAGATCTCGCCTTTGCATACGCGCATTTCGCGTGTATTATTTCCGAGAGGAGGACATCCTTGCTTCAGCGCTCCAGAGTTACTAAAGTCTAAGTACGATATCGATTTTTCAATCCCTACACCGACTCGAGTTCATTGCGCTGGCGCCCCGACCAACAACGGTATCAAGAGTAACGCTCTCGCTACTGTACATGCAGGACCGTAATCTAAATTTTACCTCTTAGGTAAGGAATAGATTAAAAAGACTATCTTTGTTCACAGAAGCGACTTCGCACAGTGACGGGCCGCCAACCAGGAGACCAGCCGCCAGACCCGGACAAAGAAGTTCCCCCATACATTTTGTTAATTACCTTTTTATTTTATTTATTGTTGATATTTCTTTAATATACATTTTAAAAATGCTTTACGGTTTTTATTTAAGGTTACAGTGTTAAGCCCATCCAGTACTTACTACGAACCACACCCCGTTTATAAAATAAACCCGATTGAGCAAAGCCGAGGCAAAGTAAAACCGCGTTGGGTTACCAAACCAGAAGGGCGCAATATAAGTATAGCACCCAAAAGTAGGGGAGCATTATAAATTTGGCGCCCAACGTGGGGCTCGAAAAACACTGAACACCTTAAATAATTTTCCGTTTACAGATTCCAAAAGGACCGCAGAAGTACCAGTAATCACATATTTTTGTTTTCCAGAGACACTAATCTGTCTGTTACAGGATGAGTATACCGACACCAGAGTGGGATGGATTTACCATCTCAAGAAGGATGAATTAGCAACAGAAGCTAGGAAATATAAACTAGAGACAGGAGGAAATGTAGATGCACTTCGAGCCCGGATAATAAAATACCTACGCACCGGAGAAGGACAAGTAATCACACTGACACCAGAAATACTAACATTAGCCGCTCCGATACCATCACCACCAGCTGGGGAACACCTAGACATTACCGGAACCAGACGCGCCGATATTTGCGATAGAATACGCAAATGGGGTGTGAAATACGACGGTATCAGCGACCCGATTTCTTTCTTGGAAAGAGTAGAAGAATTACAAACCTGCTACAACATCACCGACCGTGACCTATTACTCGCCCTTCCGGAACTATTAAAGGAAAGCACTCTGTTATGGTACAGAAACCATCAACAATCCTGGACGACCTGGAAAGATTTCTTGGTCAGTTTTAAAATACAATTTTTATCACCGAGACATCAATTTCAACTAGAGGAGGAAATCCGCAATAGGTTACAAAAACCCCGAGAAAAAGCTACGGAGTACGTAACCGCCGTCCTGACCCTAATGCGCCGCCATGGAAACATGTCGAGAGAAGAACAGTTACAACGTATCTATGACAACCTGAGGGTGGAATATAAATATTACATCCGCCAGAGAGATTTCAAAGACCTGACCGAACTTCTCGAGTTGGCTACCCAATTCGAAATGCTACCTCCGCGGACACACTCGCCGTCTCCCAGTCCAAACCGCCAGAAGGTACACTTTAGTGGCCTAACACCAGCTCCTGACACACCAGCACACCGTCCCCGTGAAATCAACACCACTAAAACCGTTCCAACACCTATCACCACCCCATATGACCGCTCCACCGTCTGCTGGAGATGTGGGAAAACCGCACACATCAAAGAGAGTTGTAGAGAACCGTTTAAAGCTTTTTGCTCGAGATGCAGCAAAGAAGGTGTATTATCCCGCGACTGCCCCTGTCCGCGGTCGGAAAACTCCAGACGCCGGTAAAGGGACACCAGGAACTTTTTACTACCCCGGCTCTGACACCTGGAAATAAAACAACCGCCAGCGAGTGGACCACTTGGCTACAAACCGTAACACAGTTTACACGAAGGAAACCAGATAAAAGATTAGATCGTTCCTACGATGATAGACTCTTCCTAGAGATTATGGTCTTTAATAAAACCATAAATGCCTTAATTGATACCGGAGCCTCCCGAACATATATAGGCGAGAAAGTAAAGAATTTACTAATTAACAACCGGATATACCCGAGCACGCTAAAAGCTGCCACTGTACGTCTTGCCGACAGTTCCATGACTGAAACCCGCGGCTTATACATTTTCCCCGCCAAGATAGGCAGGAAAATTCTCCAGTTACCAGGCTATTACATACCCCAACTGTCCACCGACATTGTGATTGGATTAGACCCGCTGGAACATCTTCAGGCCACTCTACACATACACCAGAAACAACTAGAAATCGCCGGAATACGTATCCCCTTGCAAAGTTCCGTACAAGGAGGCTTGAGTGGAATACATGGACCAGACGAAGACCAGCTGCCTGAGTTAAACGAATTCCTGGAAACCGAGATGAGGAAATTCACAAAGGTAACAGGAAGAGCCAAAGATGTTATACATAAGATCACACTCGTGCCCGATGCTAAACCGATCAAACAGCGATACTATCCACGCAATCCAGCAATGCAAGAACTTATCAATCAGGAGGTTGATAATATGCTCGCAGAGGACATAATAGAACCGTCACACAGCCCGTGGAGTTCCCCCGTAGTGTTGGTTAAGAAACCAACTGGTTCATATCGATTCTGCGTCGACTTCCGAAAAGTTAACCAGGTCACCGTCAAGGATGCATACCCGTTACCATATATTCAGGGCATCTTAGACCAGCTGCGAGAAGCAAGCTATATCAGTACCCTAGACCTGAAACACGGATACTGGCAAATTCCGCTAGAAGATGGAAGTAAACACATCACCGTTTTACAGTACCCGGCCGTGGACTATACCAATTCAAAGTTCTACCGTTTGGACTTCATTCCGCCCCTGCTACATTCCAGAGATTCCTAGATTCTATTATTGGTCCAGAACTGATTGGACGCGCTTTTGTATATCTAGATGATATCATCGTCCTGGGAAAAACATTTCAAGAGCACCTGAGTAACCTACGGGAAGTATTCAAGAGACTACGTGATAACGGACTTCAACTACAACCAGACAAATGCTACTTCTGTCAGACCCAACTCAAATATTTGGGACACGTCGTCACCGCAAAAGGAATTTTACCTGATCCAGAAAAAATCGACGCAATTATCCAAATACCCGCTCCCCGTACCGTCAAGCAACTCCGTCAATTTTTGGGACTGGCGTCGTGGTACCGCAAATATGTTAGCGGCTTTGCCAAACTAAGTCAACCGCTTACCGAACTCCTGAAAAAGAATACCAGATATAAGTGGACCGACACACAAAATCACGCCTTTGAAGCCATTAAAAAAGCGTTGACCGCCCCCCCTGTATTAGCCTGTCCGGATTTTAATCAACCTTTTGTATTACAAACCGACGCAAGTACCACCGGAATTGGAGCCGTGTTAACACAAGGACAAGCACCGAATGAACGAGTGATAGCGTACATCAGCAGGGCACTGAACCCAGCGGAAAGGAATTACTCGACGATTGAACAAGAGTGCCTGGCCGTAGTATGGGCCATACAAAAGTTAAAAAGTTACCTAGAGGGTTATAAATTCACTGTGTTAACAGATCATAGAAGTCTCAAGTGGCTTCGCACGCTAGAGAAACCGACATCCCGTCTAGCCCGCTGGATAATGGAACTACAGCAGTTCGACTTCCAGGTGGAGTACCGTAAAGGGCACTGAACAATGTGGCCGACGCGCTATCTCGCTTACACGAGGACTATAAAGTAAAGCCGACCTGTCTCCATTAGAGGTGGAGGAAACCGAAGAGATAACCTGTCCGTGGTATCAATACTTGACACAGCAAGTCCGAGAACACCCTGATCAACACCCAAGATATAAAATAGAGGAAGGTCAACTATTTAAATCATTCCCTGATCCGACACCCGAAAAAGAGATGGGAAGCCATCCTAGTTGGAAAATTTGTATACCGCTAGAAAAACGCCGAGATATCCTGGAAGAATGTCACGATGTCCCAACCGCAGGGCACCTGGGAATTGCGAAAACGCTATGCCGCATATACCGCAATTACTACTGGCCCACCATAAAATCCGACGTGATAAAATACGTAAAAACGTGTATAAGTTGTCAGACTTGTAAAGGTAGTACGCAAAAGCCGCACGGAGAAATGTACATTTCGCGACCTGGACATCCGTGGAACAATATAAGTACAGACCTTATCGGACCGCTGCCGCGTTCCAAGAAAGGCTATAAATTCCTGTTAGTTTTTCAAGACCGGTTAACTAAGTGGGTCGAACTTAAACCGCTCCGTAACGCTACCAGTCCGCCGATTATCCAAGCGTTTAAAGAACAAATAATATACCGCTTTGGAACTCCCCGACACCTGATCTCTGATAACGGGCCACAATATACCAGCAAATTATTCCGCACGTTCTTGAAGGAGCATGGAATCAACCATCGTTCTACTCCACCATACTCCCCGCATGCCAACCCGGTGGAAAGAACCAATAAAGTGATCGGGACGATGATCGCCCAATTTACGCGAAATAACCAGCGAGAATGGGACACTCACCTGCCTGAAATAGCCTTCGCTATCAATACCGTACAACACGGATCAACTGGTTTCTCCCCAGCTTTACTTAATCTCGGTAGAGAATTAGAATCACCTAGGGCATGGTCAACCCAGAAGCAACCGCCGACAACAGAAACCGCCGTAACAGCAGCTGATCAAGCGCAACACATGAAGTATTTAAAAGATCTACAAGAACTTGCTAGAGATTCATTAGCAAAGACCTTTGAAGTACAACGGTATCATTACAACCTGCGTCACCGAGCCTACCGCCCCGCAAAGGAGATCTCGTATATCGTAAAACACATTACCTGTCCAGCAAAGCAAAGTATTTTCCGCGAAGTTAGCGAAAAAGTATGCCGGTCCTTACCTTGTGTATAAAATAAAATCGCCCGTAATTGTCGAGCTCCGAGAACCCGGTAGTAGGAAAAGCGCGGGAGAAGCGCATGTAAAAGATTTGAGAAATGCGACTGACGTCACCGATCAGACTAGACCAACTACCAATGGTAACGTTGAAAATTTAACGGTTATGAAAAACCCGCGTATTCAAAAACATATAAAAGCAAAGGATAAAACCAGAAATGCTATCTTCCACATGACCCCATTTAAACCCCGTATCAGAAGAAAGACTCCGTTAAGGATTTCGCCATGGCAGCCACACCGGTACCGCAAACCCGGGACCGAAGACTTAGACGCAGCGTTCCTGACGCGTCGCAGTGCTCCGGTGAGGGAACAAACTCCGCCGCCTGAGCCCCGCACACCGTCTCCAGGACCATCCGACCTAGAAACCGAATGGTATTGGTCACCGCCACACCTGCACACCGACGGTAGACCAAGGACACCACCACACCGGAACATTTGCGCCGGACGGCCGAGGTTACCAATGGAATCCAGGACCTAAAGATCCAGGAGGTACCCGAACCGGCCCGCTTTATGCCACCACCCCCGGAAAGCCTTAACCGCCGCCAGCGACGCAATCGCCGCCGCGTCAGCGTCATCATGCCGGATGGCGCTAGGGTAAAAATCAAGCGGACGGATCTTCCGCATGAAGAGGAAAGGGTGGTATGTAAAGAACCAGCGTCCTGTACGTATGTGTTTCAGAATAAATTAGGTGCGGACCATCCTGTATGTAAGATTTCATAAGTTTACGCGATATTGCACAACGAATAATTTATTCATCACCGCTGACGTGTATTTCTAAGAAACCGTAAGTTTCTGCACGTCAGAACGATTTTAACCAATCACATAACGGCCTTCCCCGCACGGTAGCCGCGAAGCCGCCCACAGATGCACCTTTATAAACTCGCGACGTGCATAAGAAAGAATGAATCTCCGCAGATTCAAGTCAAGCCGTTCCAGAAACCAGTAGCCGCAGCCGCTCCGTTTGCTTAGTGTAAGCACCGACCTGTTGTTCACCGACGAGGAATCTCCGCAGATTCAAGTCAATCCGTTCCAGAAACCAGTAGCCGCAGCCGCTTCGTTTGCTTAGTGTAAGCACCGACCTGTTGTTCACCGACGAAGAGTCCTTCGCGATCTGGCGATAACGCGCACCACGACGCACCGGGCAACCTAAAGTTCAATTCTGTACTGCTATTGATAGACACGTAAGTTGTAAAGTTATACAATCTAACAATTTACACTCAAACACTACAGACCGTAAATAATTCCGGGCTGAGCCTCCAGGAGTTATACCAAATACACCTAGAGTCACGCAGGGTAGATCCCAACGTAACTCGCAGATACAAAATACACTAGCACCTAGAGTAGCACGCAGGGGTAACCCCCGACGTAATACCAAGTACACTAACACCTAAAGTAGCACGCAGGGTAGACCCCGTCGTCACTCGCCACTACAAAGTACACCTAGAGTCACGCAGGGGTAGCCCCCGCCGTATCTCGCAAAAGACTTGAGGGTGAAGGGTTGTTACAGGGCTGTAAAGACCTACGACCTTTCTCTTAGTATATCCAGTAAAGACAGGCCGTCGCCTACGTCTTCTGGGCATTACTGAAAACTCGCTCGAAACTCATACACTACCTACAGACAAAAACAATAACCATACACAGTGTCTGTGAATCGCAGAAGAGTACCTCCATAACCTGTAGTATAAATTTGTAGATAAATTTGTCGTCCACCAAACCATCGTAAATACCTGGTGCACGAACGTTTGTAAATAAATTAGAGAGTACGTAGATTTTTCTATCTTTACGTAAACCGATTAGAATAGTTTTAATATTAAGTAGTTTTGATCCCTTGATTAATTATAAATAATTAAACTTAGTATAGAGATCAGTAATTAATTTAGTTAGATAAATAATCTAATTGCCTAAATTAAACCGGTAATAATTAAAGAAAGACAGCACCGAGATCTCGCCTTTGCATACGCGCATTTCGCGTGTATTATTTCCCGAGAGGAGGACATCCTTGCTTCAGCGCTCCAGAGTTACTAAAGTCTAAGTACGATATCGATTTTCTCAATCCCTACACCGACTCGAGTTCATTGCGCTGGCGCCCCGGCCAACAACGGTATCAAGAGTAACGCTCTCGCTACTGTACATGCAGGACCGTAATCTAAATTTTACCTCTTAGGTAAGGAATAGATTAAAAAGACTATCTTTGTTCACAGAAGCGACTTCGCACACAGTGACGGGCCGCCAACCAGGAGACCAGCCGCCAGACCCGGACAAAGAAGTTCCCCCATACATTTTGTTAATTACCTTTTTATTTTATTTATTGTTGATATTTCTTTAATATACATTTTAAAAATGCTTTACGGTTTTTATTTAAGGTTACAGTGTTAAGCCCATCCAGTACTTACTACGAACCACACCCCGTTTATAAAATAAACCCGATTGAGCAAAGCCGAGGCAAAGTAAAACCGCGTTGGGTTACCAAACCAGAAGGGCGCAATATAAGTATAGCACCCAAAAGTAGGGGAGCATTATAACTTCATCCACTTAGCCTACGATTTGCTTACGTAAAGTAATAATTTGAAGATTTGTAGTAATTGAATTATTTTATGGGAAGTTTGAAGTTAAATAATTTTACAGCGACAACCTCCATTTTTCGTTCATTTAGTAGTGATCAAATTTTATTGAAGTTATACAAGTTTTTTAAGTAATCTTTTGAAGTTTCATTAAGCTTTAACGTAATAATTAATGAGAATTACTCGAATTGAGTGATTGCTTTTTTTTATTTTCACTTACTAGTCTGACACCTTTACCGCTGAGCCACTGAGTAAAGGGTAAAGGTGTCAGACTAGTAAGTGAAAGGTACCAAGTTCGAATCTGAGAGTAGTCAAACACAGTCCTTCTCAGGACTAAGCCTGATGACGGAAGCAAATTCCGCTTTCGAAACGTCGCGCTCTAAAAGCATAAACTGTGGAAATAGACCGATCAACTCCACTAATAGGAAACCACAGTTACAAAACACTTATAATACAGAAATAATAATTTTAGTGTGTAAATAGTGTACATAGATAGCAGTGAAGGGTTTAGTTTAGGAGAAGTTACTTTATCAAGCAATCGGGTAAGTAGGTTATGACTTCATTTATGAACAGGTATTATTTCAGCTCTCTTAAGGTGTGTTGAGCATATTCCCTTAGTAATACTTAAATTTATTATATGCGTATATTTTAGATATAAGAATAACTAATAAAGATATATTTTTAGTATATATATATATATATATATATATATATATATATCAATAATGTCATAGCTATAACAATTTTTATTATTTTTCTGAATCTGTATCAAAAAAAAAGCAGACAAGAAATAATTAAATCCATTCAGTTATGACTAGCCCAATCACCAGCTCGTTCTAAAAAGTATTATAAATAGGCAAGCGTTATACTTTTTAAAACTTTACAGAGCCGAAGAAGCAGAAGCAAAGCGAGTACGCGAATTAGATAAAGAAGCATAAACTATTCTATAATGATAATGTTTGTTTTCCTTATTAAAAGATATTTTAATCTATATTTTTTCACCGGTTTAAAAATACTTTAACAGGTATTTTTCAGACACTTATTAAAATTTTAAAAGCAGTTCTATCGGTATTTTTCAGGACACTTTGTAAACATTTCAAAAATATTCTTTGAGGCATTTTGCAGACATATTTTCACTATTTTGTGTAAATATTTTTTAGACATATTTTCAACGTTTTTAAAATATGTTGATTTTTCCAACCTATTAACAGACATTTTTTCAACATTTAAAAAATATTTCTATACGTATTTTGAAATATATTTTTAACGTTTTTAAATTGACAAATATTTCATTTACATTTTAATCATGCTTTTGAAATATTGCAGTCCCAACGTATTTTTGGTTATTAACAAATTTTAGCTAAAAACCTATGTGCAATATTTCAAAAACATTAAAAAAAATATTGTTTGTAATACAACAAAAGTATATTTCATATGTGTCCCTGCATAAAATGAGTTCAGCAATAATTGTATAACATAAAATTAGGAATCGATAGTGGCAATGAGAAGTACTAAAATTAATGTTTGATAATAAGAGCCGAAAATAAATTATTAGTTTCCCATTGTAATTCTGTCATAAAAATAGAGTAAACACAAGGAAAATGAAATGGTATAAAATCGTATGCAGATGTGTGTTGCATATATGCAGGAATTACTTGCATTGCTTTTCACTTTATGCATTTAAAGTAAATGAGTGTGTAACTAAAAGAATGTTATACGTAACTATAAAAGACGTACGCGTTTGAAAACGAAAAGAGAGCACAAGGTGAGTAGGTTGCCGTCAAGCTCAGGGGTGGTGGGGGTAGAGGGGAAGGCCTTAAAATAAGTCCTAAAAAGGACGCGCTCTTGAATTTTAAATTTGCCACTAGTTTCAAATCGAAATTAAAATTTTGAAAACGTGATTGCGTTTTACAAGCGGCACTTGTATTTATTAATTTATCAAAAATATGAAAATGGTCCTAAAAGTGACCTATTCAAATTAAAATGATAATCTGCACTTAAAAGGCAACTTTTTTTGCTCGACTTACGTACACTCATAAGAAACAACTTATTGGAGCATTTCAAAAATTTTAATTCGATTAGAACCCCAAATTTTCAAGTTTGACGCGACGTAAAAATTTTACACATATAGTTTAATATAAAACCTCAACATTAATGAAAGAAATTAGCTTAAACGGAAACGACTATGTGCAGTAAGCAGTCTAAATATAACATATAGTTATGTAAATGTTTTTCAATCGTATATTACAGTATACTCAAATTATAATTTTACAAGTTTTGATCGCTTTGTTACTAAATTAGTTTCTCTTCCAATTCTAGCAAGTCTCAACATGTTACCTCGAGTGCATGTTAGTTAAATTTAATATTTTTTCCATCTTATTTCTTATAATTTAATATACCCACTAATTAATATAACACTGTTGATTAATTATTTCAAAATGAACTTTACTTATTATTTAAAATGTATATAAATGAAAGTGTTTTTATTTAATTTTAATTATAAACTTGAAGTTTTTATGACTATTACCGAAAAGAAGAACATTAGAAATTTACAAACTAGGGTAAACAGTTCATAAGAATAAATAACATTTTTTCTGAAATAAGGTAGAATGCAAACTATACATTAAGTGGTGTAAATCTACGCGACGTAAAAATTTAGCTTCAATGAAAAAGAATGTGTGTAGTCAGTAGTCTCATTACAATACATCATAATTACGAATGTTTTTGCAATCTTGTATAAACCATACTAAATTATAATTTTACAAGTTTTGACTCCTTTATTACTATATTACTAATCATATTTATTATAATTTTGTGTAATCATTAATTAACATAACACTGTTGATTCATTATTTAAAAATGAAACTTTACTTACTATTTAAAATGTACAACTTCCTATTTTAATTTTTTACCTTCCATTCCATATATAAGATACTTAAATGAGCGTAATATTTTAAATTAAATCAGTATACATATATAATGCAGTAAAGCATCCTCATTTAGTTAAAAAAATTTCATGTCTATAGTTAATATTTCTTTAAAGAATACGATATACACCACTTCACGAATTCTAATAAACTTGAAGTTTCGTGACTATTCTTTTACAAATTTACAAACTACGGCAAACAATATTACAACAGTTCACAAGCATAAATAACATTTTTTTCTAAAATAAGGTATACTGTAAACTATATATTATCAAGTTTTTTTAACGTTTGATTTTAGTTCTGTCAGTGTGACATGAAACAAATCAATGTCTAGGTTGTTAGCAAGCCATACTTTAACTTTTTTATTTTGGGTCTTAGGTCTTCTATACGTTAGCTTCTTGAAGACGCCTTACAAATTGCTCCTAATGCAAACGTTTGTATTGAGTGTTTCTTTATTACATTTTTTTCTGCTTTATTGACTTCAATAAAACCTACATCTATCTAAAGGCCATTTTACATATCCCACTTGTTTTAAACCTCACATCTAGTTATTTTTCTGCTACGTGTGTCTAGCACAGATACGAACCACACATATCTCGTTATTTCCTTTGTGACATATGTGTATAGCAGAGATTCAAACCACACATGTTTGGTCACCAACTATTTTTAATGATGACTCGCATATGCTATTTTTAATGATGGTGCTGTCACTATAATTTTTAGCTAAGACACGAATTGACTATTTTTAGCCATAACGCGACCACGTTTGAGTGAGGACAAGAACCGGCTATTTTTAGCTATGACCCCCAAGGTGACCTTACAAGTCTAGTGACTTTTTTCAAATCTAGTGGCTTTTTGGGTTAGGATCAGTCTTATATCACTATTTAGCTAGGATGCCGTTTAGCTAAGACGCGCACCGTACTTAGCCACGATATCAACCATTTCTACTTATTTTTTCTAGCTACCTTTACACCCTTTTCACAATCTATTGACTTTTCTAGTGACAAAGTGAATTAAGATCGGCCCTATATTACTACTACAAGTGCGAAAACAATCTTTCTCAGGATTAAGATTGAACATGGAAGCAGAGTCCGCCTTCTAAACGTCACGCTATAAAATCAAAAACTGTGGAAATAGGCTGATCAACTCAACTAATCCTTTATGGTGCCATAAATTCCTACAATACACTTATCTAGCTTACTTTCTTTTACTAACGATGTTTTTTGTGCAATGCAGGTATTTGGCACACCACCGAAAACAGGAACCACAACTGTTTTTAAAATGTGCAAAATCGTTTGTTATCAAGGAACGTTTTAAATATTTACAGACATTATTGCGTAGCTCCATAACCCCAGGGATCTGGGATGTATCTGAAGATCCAATAGTTATAATCTATCAATTTGCTAATCAAATAATGTCAACCTGTAATCTTCTATGGTGATTTGTATCACACTGGCCCTAGTAGCACCTTTTTTTTGTAATTTTGCGCCCCTCAATTATGTACGCGTATGTTTTCGCACGCTACCCCACAAATTCCTTCATGATAAGCCAATCTTTCATCAAGCCAGGAATTTTTTTATTTACTACAAGAATAAAAATGTTGTCGGGAGCATAATTGGATATATCGAATTTTTCAATATTTTCTTTCATGGTCTCATAAATATCGGGTACAGAGAACTCATAAATCAAGCTATCTTTGTCAGTATACATGAGCTTGGCTCAATTTAGGTAGCACATAATTGTAATGGAAGTCGTACAGGAGAGTTTTAGAAATGCATAGAACAGCAAATCCTGCATACATGGGACCAAACGTGTTCATTGTGACTACTGTTCACTCCATCCCGAGAAAAAGTTACCTCATCACAAAAGAGTGTAACAGGAATGTTATCATCATGTGTGACCATCCATTTACAAAACCGAACTCATGGAGCCAAATCGCCGGGAAGAAGGTGCTGAACGGGTTGAAGGTGATACGGATGAATTCCATTTTGCCAAGAATTTTCGAAATCGTGGTCCTGCTTCTACCAGTGGCTACTTTTATTCGTCTAATGCTCGTTCGGCTATCGATTTCAACTTCTCTTAGCACCTCTTCTGCAAACTCAAGTCATAGAGACTCTCGATCACTTCGATGTGTAAGAAAGCTTCCTGTGTCTCGAAGGAAGTGAAAAGTCGGGGCATCATTTTGTCAGTGGGAGCACAACGATTTAATTATAAATTAATTATAATTGTTACAAAGAAGATGATAAATTGTATCTACATTCAAATAATGTTTGATACAAATGACATGAAACGTCAAATAAGACACATTTTCTGTTTATTGCAGTAATACTTGCTAAGCAACCAAAATTGCTCTTACGAGGATCTCATTTTGAACAACTGTAACCATTTTTGTTTGTCATCTCGTTATTTTATGTGCATTTTTGTGCTATGTTGTGTTCTTGTTAATTTGTTAATGAAAATTGTTATTAAAAGTTTTGTTTTATGATAATTTTAAGACTTAAGCAGCTGTTAAAAGTATTCTCTTTACTTAATTTTACATTTTTCTTCAACCGCCCATATCTCCTTAGGGGTTAGGAATTGGGAAAAATTGCACATAATCATTTTTGATTCCAATTGTTTAAAGAATACGCATATGGATTCTTCGTAGTTCCCGCGCGGACACCCTGTATAAATTTTTATCAAATTCATTTTTGGCTTGCTTGCGTAATGTTGTGTTAATTTCAATATATTTTCGTAACGAGAAGCCTTATTTAAGCTCAAGGCTCTATTCAATATTGCCCATTTTATACCAAGCGCGAACACATCTTTAGGCTCCTATAGTGAACAATGCAATTACGTTTTGGATACAATGTGAGTAATAATTTCTTTAAATTGGAACCAGATCGCTGTATATTCATCTGCTAGTGGTAAGTCGCTATGATGGTCGGGCAATTTCAGTGGATAGTCCAAATCACAGTCTACAATGTAACCGATGTCTGAATCATTTCGAGGATTTATTATGGATTCAAGTTTGTGGTTACCTACAAAGCCAAACTCTCCATACGGTAAGAATTACGCCATTGATTTTCCATAAAGGTTATTAATATCAAAATACACTAAACGGCTCGTTGGGACAGTGGGATCATAAGTATTACCCATATACTTGTTATTAGCCTTTGCATAACGGTTGGAGCACTATGTTACTACGCCCCTGACGCCAGTTTCAAAGAACATGATGTCAGCCGGCAGTTCTAATTTAAGTTGTGTCATTTTTAGTATAGCATCAAATGCTAGACCGTGGGCTGTGTAATAGTGCAGGCGATCCAACTAATACGCACCTAAGCAAGGTATGCGGAAATGTTTTTCTTTTACATACTACTATTACTATTGTCCTATCGATGAAGTACCTTCACCGCCAGGTTCTGGATATATAAATTTTTGGTGATGTAACTGATTCCTAAAGAACAGGTAGTGATTTCCTTAAAACTGGCATCGGTTTATAAAAACTAGTACCAGTTTCCCCAAAACAGCTCAAAATAGATCAGAACAGATCAAAAACAGGTCGAAAACAGGAATCCCTTTATCAAAAACAGGTGGTTTTTTCTAAGAACTGGTGGTGGTTTCCTAATAACTGAACAGTTTCCAAAGAACAAACGGCTATTTCCTAAAACACACGGTCCTTTCTGTAAATAACCTACCAAAAATCCACTTAACAGATTCATCTTGAACTAATCTATGAGGTATGTAGCTGTTCATTATATTAGGGAAGTTGAACAACACAGAGCATGTCTAAAATCAGTTACAGCTTGATTTTTAGAAATTAATAAGAATTACTCATTAGTTGCAGATTATATTTCCTAGAATTTGTTGGCAGATGTTTTTTCAATATCTTGCTTCGCTCAGTAGTTTTTTCGAGGTCAATCAATCCTCATATCTTGCAGATTATTGATTATTAATAGCTATTAAGATTGGTTTCCCTCAAAAATATCATTGGGCCAGGTTAATAAATACTCACTTCCGTCACAGGTCAACGAACTTTGGTTGTATTTTTTCATTTCTAGGAATTGATCAATTCCCGGTTTGGTACGTCAGTGATCCTGAAGAGATCAAGTAGCCTTGAGGCTCTCTCCCATTTCCGGAAAATGGTTCAATTTTTAGATTTTCCATGAATTACTTCTATTTTCAGATTTCCCAGAATTATAACGTGACGTCCCTAGAGGACAATGAACTTTGACCTTCAAAAGCTCAATGAAATTTACAATTTCTCGGAACTGGTTCTATTTTTAGATTTATAGGAATCCTCCAACTTCCGGGTTCAAGAGATCAATTATACACATTGAGCTTGAAGAAGTCAATAAACTTTAGTTTTGTCTTGGAATGGTCAGTGAATTTTGATTCTACTTTCAGATTTTCGAGAATTGTAATATGACTCGCCTAGAGACCAATTAACTTTGACTTTGAAGAGGTCGATTAACTTTGGACTTGGAAAGGTCAGTGTACTTTGATTCTACTTTTAGATTTCTAGTCTAGTCATCTCGCCTTACTTTTGCAATCCATTGCTCCCTTCGTTTGGGATCTCTTGGAAATACTTTCATCAAGCCGCGTTGGTCTGATATATTTTTTGCATCCATATGCTGAACAGCTAACCATTGTATCAAATTGTTGCTGCTGTTTATGTATTAGGATTATACACGTGTATTGCAAATATCAGTATGGCAATTTTATCATTCCAAAATAAATAAAGCACTGAATTCTTCTAGGATACTTACCACACAATTTTTAGTAAGGTATAGTAGTAACAGCAGTATTAATGCGACCACAACGGCTAGTCTTCTACGCGTTTACATTAAGCAACCCTTCGGAAATACAACAAGCAGATTGCCGTATCGTTTATCAGTAATTTTATCACACATCCAAGTTTAGTAAATGTAATTTTAATTATAACAACTAAACAAAACCTTGATATACAGTGTCACTTCTATGTGTTTACATACTAATCTGGAGGAAACATGGCACGGCCAACAGAAAACATGACCACCCTACGGCCACACTGTCAGTAAATAAAGTCACTGTATTATTTGTTAAAGTCACTTATTTGTTAGTTATGACTGCCCTCTATTATTTTTGGAGGAAGTGAACATATCTCAAGATTGCCTATATGAGTTTCGACTCATTAATAATTAATCTTCAAACTTTAGTTGTATACTTACCGTATTGCTTGACAAAATGTGTGAAAAAACTCGCACGTGACCGCGGTGTAAATAGATGTCTTCCAAAGTGATAAAAGAGATTAATGAATATCATAGAAAAAAAAACCTTTTTTTTTATGACAAACATAAACATGTTATCAAATATTTGTAATATGAATTCAATTGTTTTAAAAAATTATTGACGTATTTTACAAACATTTAATCTTATTGTTATTCAATAAGTTTTATACAAAATGATGGAAGGAATTGAAAATAGTATGTATACTTGCAATGTACCATACAATTGTATATAGTGTATATATAAAATTGCAGTTGATCAACATAGAGAAGAGAAGAATATCTTGGCCAGGCAAATAAGCGCAATTCGCGAGGATTATTCCAATTTATGGAAAGACCGTAGAGCACATCCTCTCAAACCAGGTGAATTAGCTCCAAATTACAGGCGTAAAACTAAGTCCAAAGTTCTATTGCCAATGACGGATGACCATATAACCAAGATTTTGGCATCACTTGTTCCAGATGAAATTATATACCATGTCTCTGATAGTTCCAAACGTTTTTATGATGCATGCGTTCTTGTTGCAGATATTTCCGGTAAATTTAAGAGATTGTATTTTCTCATTTACTTCTTTACAATTACATATCTTCAATTTTGTTTATGATTGAATGCAACCATAACTAACATTCAACAATTATTTACTTGGTAACCTTATCATGGTGCACACAAACATTTTCAAAACAAACACAATTATAATATAAATTTTTCTAATTCTGTATCATAAAGTTTACAATATCTTTCTGTTTTGGGGTGAAAATAGAACGGTAATAATGCACAGCGCAAACTTTATTTCACAGTTTTTGGCGCATTTCTGTTTATGGCATTGGCTACCCTGGATTTGGAGGTTTTCCAGACAGCTGTTAATCCTAACCTCTAAAGATTGCGCGAAACATTGTCAATTTCTAAATGTCAGTTTACTATCAGTGTCGCCAACATACAAAAATTTAACCTGACAGTAATGTATATTAACAAATTACGATTTGTAAAATTTTTTTATATTATTGTATCCACGATAGTTGGCGTTCATGTCATAGGTTTCCGAATGAATGCACGATATTCCTTTAAAGAATCATTAAAGCTTAATACATGTTTATGATAAAGATGGCAATACAGTTTGCATGTGTTTTAAGTAAAGACATGCGTATAGGTGATCGTCAGTGAAAATAAGAGAGAAGTGAGTATGTCCAACAGTTGACTTCAATCAACGCTTCAACTTATATTGCAGGGATTCTGATTTGACGTCAATCTGTCAAATTTATTCATTATTTATAACCTCATCGTTTTCTGTTAGTTTACGCCGTTTCGTATTATTTCTGTTCGTTGCGGTTTCAACTTTTGCCTCATTATGTCTGGTAACGGGAAAACGTTAGGTTCCCAAGCGCAACAATTAGTTGTAAATTTGTTGGAGTACTTCCAGTATGAACTAGCTAATGGAGGACCCTTAATCAACTTAAATGCAGTGCAAGAGGTACAGTATATATAAATAATTTCACACAACTGATTACATTGTTATTGTTTTAGCGAGTAGCAGATGCTTTGAAGATTAGTTTGCGCACAGTGACAAGGATTAAAGCACGCAGTGCAATTATTCCCATTTTGCGTAGTCCTGGAAAGAAACGACCTCGCATAAAAGCAAAATCAGTTGATTTACCAGATTGTGTAAAGATGAGCATTAGAAATACTTTGTATGGTATGCATGCTCAAAGTAAGTGATAACTTTTTGTTTAATTACCTATAAATAAATTTATTGTCTTTATAGAGAAACATGTTACTGTCAGAATCCTAAATGACGAACTTCAAGAAAAACAGATTATGTTAAGTAAAACTAGCTTAAACCGCACTCTCTACGATATTGGACTTAAATTTAAGGAATCTAACTGCAGAGCCTTAATTGAAAAACCATCAATCGCTGATACTCCACTGCAGTTTATGAAAGCATATAAAAGTAATAGTGACCTTCAGTTTTAACGAGACATGGTGTTTCTGGACGAAACATGGATATTTTGTAAAGGAAATCCAGGGCGATCATGGCAAAACGATGATGTAAAAAGTGTTCGTAAACCAGGAGGTTATGATGGCAAACGCTTCGTGGTTCTACATGCTGGTTCTAACACAGGCTTCGTAAATAATGCTGCATCAAAATTACAGAAAGAGGATTACCACGGCGAAATGAACAGCGAAATGTTTTTAAAATGGATAGATGAGCAATTATTAAATAACTTAGAGGAGCCATCCTTGATTATTATGGATAACGCCTCCTATCATTCAACAGTAGTTGAAAAACAGCCATCGTCGTCATAGAATAAAGCAGCACTTGCAGAGTGGCTGACTAATAATAACATACACTACAATCAACATATGTTTAAAGCAGAACTATTAGCATTAGATAAATTACATACCTAAAGCAAGCGGTATCAAGTTGATGAGTTGGTACAAGGCCGTGGCAATAAGGTTTTGCGGTTGTTTATCATTGCGAATTTAATGCTATTGATTTGGTTTGGGCTCATGCCAAAAAATATTATGATAAACATATCGGTCAAGATGGTTATGGTGATGACAAAGTTGTAGAGATGTGGAAAGAAACACTGAACCAGTGTTCAGCAGATATTTGGCAAGAATGTATCGGTCACACCGAAAAAATTATAAAAGAGTGGTATGAACGAGAAAAAGTGCTTGATCATACAATTAGGGGATGACGACTCGTCTTCATCGTCCCAAGAAACTGACGTATACTCATGAAGAAAGGCATCGCTGAGAAGTAAAAGTGCCTACCTGAAGACAACGAAGTGTGGATCCAAAGACTAATCAACTAATCAAAACAAAAAGTCAGCACTAGTTTACCTGTAATAATAAACGTCAATGCTGGTAAAAATAATTGAAAAGATTTAGATTTCAACTGGTTGTAATTACCACAACATAACCTTACTTTTGATATATAAGTTATTCCATTATAATATAAATTTTTTCTGCCGTTCTAATACATGTTTGAATGTACCTATAAAATATACTTATTACACGAATTTACGAAAATTGCAATAATTTTAACCACAAAGCAACATCGGTCATCATTATTTATTTACGGCTATTTCGGGTTCTAACCCGTTATGCCTTCGTACAATTGGTTATTTCCTGGCGGTAATGTATATTCGCTGTACCTGTAATAAATACAAATGCATTAAACATACATTGTTTATTGTTTGTTTCTCAAGATGATTTTCGGCCTCTTGTGCTTCATTTTATCTTGGATGTCGTAGTCCCATATTCCTTTTATTGCTGGGTTGGGATGTGCCGCTAGTGCCTGTTCTAGGTTGATTGCGGCGTTTTTTGCGAACTCCATTAAGTTGGGTATCTTGAGGTCTTCGTGTATTTGGTCGTTTCTTACGAACCATGGCGCATTTACTGCAATTCTTAGATATTTATTTTGTATCACCTGTAGTTGTTTTATTATTGTCGGAGCGGCGTAAGCCCAGACTTCTGCGGCGTATAGCATCATCGGCCGGACTACCGTTTTGTAGATTAGCACCTTGTTGTCGGTTGACAGCACGTTGTTTCTACCTCTTAACGGGTAGAGTTTCTTTATCATCCCGTGTCCCTTGCATCTTCGATCGTCTACGTGGAGTTTCCATCGAAGTGTTCTGTCCATTATCAGCCCTAGGTATTTTATGGAATTCTACCACGGGATGTCTTGTCCGAACAGGGTAATGTTGCGGGTTGGTTTCGCTATTCTTTTCGTGAATAGGATGGCCGTGCTTTTCTCCGGGTTTATGGTAATGCGCCATTTCTTATACCATTCTTCGAGGTCACCCGACGCCCTCTGCAGAAGTCTGTCGACTTGTCCGAGGTTGCTACATTGCGGTGCGTCTACGTATGTTGCGAGCATGGTTCCTTTGGTCTTCGGGAGATCTGAAACATACAGGTTAAATAATGTAGGAGAGAGGATGACCTTGGGGTACTTCAGCGGTAATCCTTCGGGAGAAGGACCTGCAATGCTGCAGCTTCGTCCTAAAGCATCTTCTGGATAGGAAGGAGCGGATGAGTTGGATCATTTGGAGCGATATTCCTTGCTCCAGCATTTTATGTAGGAGTCCGTGGTGCCACACTTTGTCGTCCGGTAGAAATTGTAATTTATCTATTTCTTCTTGTAGTCTGACTTGGATGATCCGCTCTAAAACTTTGCCCGTCGGTAGCAGGCTGATGGGTCTGTAGTTTTGGGGTAGGGTAGCGTTTTTACCCGGGTTAGTAGCGTGTAACACTATCGATATTTACAGAACAGAAATTAGGTAATTAAATCGATACTAAATACTTATCTCGGGCGCCAGGCTTCGATCCGGACCGTCGTGTGTTTACCCGAAAGGGTAGCCACCTCCTGACTGTGTGAGAGGACAACCCCCACAAGTCAGTCGCAGATTCCACCTTAGCGAGTGCCTCTGCCACCTTACGGATGACAGGTAGGGCCTTCTTCATATTGAGCCCTCCGAGGAAGGTCAATAGGAGTTGAACCTAAGGCAGATTGATCGGGCGGAGTAACGGTAGCGGCGGGAGCCACTCGGTACTTCTGCCTTCTCAGCCTTGCCTGCCGTCGCACGGGCGTAGCTGACTCGGTCCGAGTCGAGGAAGGCGCCGGTGGTGTCCTCTTCGGCGGTCGCTGCGGTGCTTCCATCTTATTCCGTTGCGGAGGTCGAGGGAACTTCGGGCATCCACGGTAGCTTGCGGGTGGTCCCACCGCAGTTAACGCACTTAGCCCGGTCGGTACGGGGTAAAGTGCATTAACTGCTGTGGTGATCACCGGCGCACTTTACACAGCGTGCTGCCGCCCTGCAGCAACGTTGTGTATGGCGAAAATCTTGACACCGGTGACACTACCCGATGTCGGATTTCCGCCTCAGGTCCTCGACGGTGACTCGGAGGCGGGCGACGTGCTTCACCTCCCGAATCCTCTTCTTGTCCTCGCTCGGTAGGTGTACCAAAACCAGGGGGATCGCTCGGCCTCGCTGCTTCATCCTAAAACAAGAAACTGTGTTAATTCCTTGCGTCGTCAAATCGGAGCTTACATCCGCTTCGGATAGCTCTACGGGCACGCCACGCATTACTACCTTGGCAAGACGCTCGCTCCTTGCCTGATAGGTGTGGTACTGCGTACCACACTTATCGAGATACCTCAACAGCCTGTCTCGGTCCTGGAGTGAGGCAGGCTGTATCCGATTCCCTCGAAGGTCGCCTTGGCCCTGGTGAAGGCGATCTTCTTCCGGTCGAGTTCGCGGAGAAAGCAACCCAGTTCTCCCTCTGACGAAGGATTACCGGGGTACTTTCTCCCTGGTCTCTGCTGCGGCGGTCTGCTCCGTGTACTGCTCCAGGGCTTGGTGAACGTTGCTCGTCGGTGGCGGCGTAGGCGGGCGGACGGTCTCCTTCTTCGGCCTCTTCTTCTGCGCCTCGAAGTCATCGGGCTGGTGGATCCAGGACGGGGTCTTTACTTCTTCTCTCTGGCGGCTACGGCGGCGGCTTGCGGTGGCGATGCTGCTTGTTGTTGCCTCGAATGGCGGGGCGACGTCTTCTGCGGGCGGTGGTGTCTTCTTCAGCATTCTCCTCTTCTGAGCGGTGGCGGCGGATGGCGCGTCGCTTCTGGCGCCCTTCCACGGAAGGGACAAAAGCGACGGTATCGGGCTGGCGGTAATTGTTGATGGTAGGTTGCCCGGCTTGCAACCGTACCCTATCTCGCTGGCGTCCCCGTGGAAATCCTCGATGGTGTGTCAGAGGAACTCGTTGTCGTCGTAGACCTCTCGGCCCGGTCTATGGCGCGGCATCGTTACGTTGATACCGGCCGATAAAGTCGAATTTAATTTAATTACCTGTTAATTACAGAGTAATTAATTCTAACAACGACCTGCTCTGATCAGATACCAGAACAGGAATGAAACAACATGTTTGACTATCCAATATAACATTAGTACCAAACATACTAACGAGTTCAATCCAAGCAGACGTTAATATTCTTATTGCACTTATTAGAATTCCGCATTTAGCTTTACTAAGCTCCAATTAATTTTTTTAAGATACGTTTTATACATAATGGATTAATTAAGCACGTAAAATATACGATAACTTTAAAGTAGTACAAGCAACTACCTGTGGTAATTAAATTATTATTATTTGCAACACTGCCTTGTTACGATTTGACATCATTATTTCTTTAAGTAAAAGACGCTCCATCGACTTCAATTTTTAATCTTAATACATACAATTACAAGTAATGACGTGCACGCCACTTCTCGTGGATACAACTATATCAGAATTAGAAAAACATTGTATAAAACACACGTTTCATAATGTGTATTGCCGTGTTCGTGCTTTGGAACACTAGACGCATTACAAACTTGCACTCGCCCGTTAATACTAACATAATGATACTTGTATTTTAATATACTATTTTAATACAGTCAGTAGCACCCGAGCGGAGTGGGTTCAAAACTGGCCGAGGTAGCCGTTTTTTCTAAAACTACTCGGGTAGGAAGTAAAACTGTAGAACTCGTGGTTATACGATGTTTGATGCGTTAAAGATCCCTTTAATAGGGTAAAATTCTAGTAACTAGTAGTGCTAAATAACTGTTAATAGTTGATGCGCATAGAGATGTCTGACATTTTCGCTTATGACTAGATCCCAGCCCCAAATACAAATATACATTTCTTTTTGTTTTAGGTTTTACAGAACTTTCTGAAGTGTACAATAAATCAGGGAAAGGTGGGCCTTCAAAACTAATAGATGTCCTAAACGCTTATCTTGGATCAATGATGCAAGAAATTTTAATACACGGTGGCGACGTATTGAAATTTTCTGGTGACGCATTCCTTGCTATGTGGAAAGTTACAGATTCACGTTCGATTCACAATGCAATACATTCTGCATTAGATTCTGCAATTATGATTCAAAAAACTCTTGGCACTTTTGAGACCGATGTTGGAGTTTTTCTCAGAGGTAACACATAACATTATTATGTTTTATGATAAGATTTTCAATGACAAAACACATTAGTAATTAAATGAAAATGAATGTTGGTACCATTAACTAAATACTTCTGGAACAAAAGATAGGTACGCATGCCTCATATGAAACCATATGCATTGTATTTTTATAGTTTAAATATCTTAGTTTATAGAAAAGTTTGATTTTGAACTTCGCATTATTTCGTTATCTCATTAACCCTCTGTACGAAACGAGAAACATTTATATATCCCTCAAGTATAGTCTCGCACAATAAGAACAGTGCTTTGGGTAGAGCGTAGTGCAAAGTGAATGTATAAAGGACCAACAATTTCAGGATTCAACCAGTTATTGACAATCTATAATGTCAGAACTGCTACGACGATTTCAGCTGATGGGGTTTAAGTCTTCAAAAAACCAAGTGGCACCTAGATGATAATTATTTCATACGAATAGCAATAAATATGGTGCTGATGTACAGGGTGACCAACTAAGAATGCGCGGTACTGTATCTGGGAAACTATCCATCGTAGGGGCTTGCGCTAAAAAAAATTATTACTAAAACGGCCAATACAAAAATCTAGAAAATATTTTCATGTTTCTGTAATGGCCGCTAGGGGGCGTAACTGCAATCTTGAATCTAAGAAAGTGATGTTTCTGTGAATTCTGCTATATTAACCTAATAAAAAAATAACGGATCTTTGAAGTCGAGGATAATCTGAACTTTTTTTTTGTTTGGCACTTTTTGATGTATCTATAAAAATGAAGTGGTGGGGGGTATTCAAAAGTTTCCTTAAATCACCCCCCGTATATTTGAAACGGCTAATCCGCTTTTAACAAACTTGGGCGTATTGAAAAGAGATTTTCTTGTGCAACACATGCTAAAATAATTAAAGTTTTGTTAGTTTTACATGGCGTCGCTAGAGGGCTTTGTTCGACATTCCGACAGAAACGGTTAATTTTCGCAAAAAAATTAAATACGTTGGTATGACTTTTTTTCATGTAGCAAAATGATGCCTAAACAAGCTCGCGAAAACCGCATCTCGATATCTTGTTCCTAACCTAAAATATCGGTGAAAGAAAACTTTATATGAAAATCCCTTAAATTTGTATTTTTTTTAACTATATTTTTCTGTAATTGTTTTTATTATGTAAGTTGTGGCCCTAAAAAGGACCGATTTAAAGGAGGAAGGTGTTTAATGCCCCCGTAAATGCCCCCGTAAATGCTCGAAATGCTGACCATCATGATCTATGCATTGCTGAAGCCTCTCATGACTAGACAAAACTGCAGCTTCAATTAGGCTCTCGGTATGTTACGTATTGCGTTGCGAATCCGGTTTTTCATATCTTCTCTAGTAGTAGGTTGAGTCCAAAGCACGATGTCCTTTAAGCTCCCCCCCATAAATAAAAATCGAAGCGATTTAAGTGTGACAATCGCGGAGGCCGTAGAAACAGACTTCCTCTTGCAATACACCGCTGTTAAAATAGTGCATTAATATGCTCTCGCACATTAATACCAAAATGTGCTGGGCAACCATCCAACTGCAAAAACAATTTTTGCCTTGTTTCCAGAGGCACATCTTCCAACAACAACGGTTGCTCGAAAAAACATGGCCCAATAATTCTGCCTCCCAGTATGCCACACCATACATTTAAACTCCAACGTCCTTGGCGCTGAACTTCACGCAACCAATGGGGATTTTCTGCGGACCAATAATGCATATTGACTCTCCCGTCACTACTGAAGGTGGCTTCATCGGTCCAAAGAATTTGACATAAAAATTCTCTATTTTCGCGTATCATGCCTAACATCCAATGGAAATATTCTAACCTTCGATCAAAATCTTCCTCTTTCAAGGCCTGATGCAAAACGACATGATATGGGTGCATTATTAAAGTAATTAAAAAAAGTTTAAACGAATACCTATATATTTTGATGGCAATTAGAACTTACCTATAGTCCTTCAAAATATTTTGAACCGTTGTCCGTGATATGCCCAACTCAGTGGATAATGCTCTTGTGTTAGCATGAGGATTTCCTTCAATATAGCCCAGTATACGGTTAATATTTTCTTGTGTTCTTCCAATTCTTTGCCGTTGAAACGTACGCCGAAAACTACCATTGGCTACTAAGCTCGCCACTAATCGGGGAAAAACTCTTACATCGCAAGGACGCCGATTTGGATATCGAGCCGCGTAAACTCTTTTAGCTACTGCGACATTCTGAAGACGTTCAAAATAAACCGCAAGCATATCAACAGCTTCATTATTCGTAAAACGCAGTTTGGAAGCACAAAAATTGCTCAAAGTAACGTCTACCATAAGAGGCCTCAGCAATGCACAGAGTGATGGTCAGCATTTCGAGCATTTACGGGGGCATTAAAAACTTTCGTCCTCTAAATCAGGCCACAACTTACATAATAGAAACAATTCCAGAAAAATATAGTTAAAAAAAAATAAAAATTTAAGGGATTTTCGTATAAAGTTTTCTTTGACCGATATTTTAGGTTAGGAACAAGATATCGAGATGCGGTTTTCGCGAGCTTGTTTAGGCATGAATTAGCTACTTGTTCATGAAAAAAAGTCATACCAACGCATTTAATTTTTTTGCGAAAATTAACCGTTTCTGTCGGAATGTCGAACAAAGCCCTCTAGCGACGACATGTGAAACTAACAAAACTTTAATTATTTTAACATGTGTAGCAAAAGAAAGCTCTTTTAAATACGCCCAAGTTTGTTAAAATCGGATTAGACGTTTCAAACATACGGGGGGTGATTTAAGGAAACTTTTGAATACCCCCCACCACTTTATTTTTATAGATGCATCAAAAAGTGCCAAACAAAAAAAGTTCAGATTATTCTCGACTTCAAAGATCAGTTATTTTTTTATTAGGTTAATATAGCAGAATTCACAGAAACATCACTTTTTTGGATTCAAGATTGCAGTTACGCCCATAGCGGCCATTTCAGTAACATGACAATATTTTCCAGGTTTTTGTATTGGTCATTTTAGTAATTTTTTTCCGCAAGCTTTTACGATGTACAGTTCCCCAGATACAGTACCTCGCATTCTTAGTTGGCCACCCTGTATACACAACACATTTATTACCATACAGTTGTAATGAGGAGTTTAGAAACCATAACGAAGTACAAAATTGTTGCGGTGCTCTCGTCCTAGTAACAAGCCCGTTTTTTTTTAATTTAAAACTAGAAATTACGCTACCTGATAAAAAAATACTATACTTTTTCATATGATGTAACACAAACCTTCACGGAAAAGCTAAATATAGCCACTGTATTTAGTTTCTAGATGCAATCCAAAGCTTCAGCTTTATCGAAAATGATTCTACAAAATTTCAAGAAAACTACCAAAGATATATTTATTATAGGCACATTGCAAGTACCAATGCATACACGCAAACACGAACACACACATACGTACACGCGCACACCCCCACGCTCCTATATTTGCACACTTGCACATTCACACGTACACACACTCATACTCTCGCTTACTCGCGCACACGTACACACGCGCACACGCGTACGCGCACACCCACACACTCACACTCGCACTCTCGTACACTCACACACTCGCATACTTCCATACTCGTGCTCTCTCACACTCGAACTCTCGCACACACGCACACACGTACACATGCAAATGCTAACACACACCCACACACAGACGCGCACACGCACACTCGCATACTCGCGGATACGCACGCACTCGCACATACGCACACTCGCAAACTCGCACCCTCGCTCACACGCACACACTAACAGACAACACACAAGCATACGCACACACGCACACTCGCACATTCGCACACCTGCACACACGTAGATACGCACATACTTGCATACACGCGCATACACACATACGCACACTCGCACACACACATACCTGCACACATGAACACATGTACACACGCACACACGCACGCTCGCACCCACGGACATACTCGCACTCTCGAATACTCTCATATTCGCACATACGCACACGTGCACACTTGCACTCTCGCTCATTCGCACACACGCACACTCGCCCACTTGCGCACACGCGCGTTGAAATGTATCATAAAAACAGCAACGAACGAATTCCTTTATTATTGTAATATTTATGTCACTTAAAATTATTAGTTAATAAACTTTCTTTCATTGTAGTCTATTGACTATTTCAAAGAAGTTACTTTATCGATTTACTTCACACAAAATATACGGTAGTAAATTTTTCAGTAAAACTAGCAATTTCGGCTGGACCTGTTATATTTTCTATAATCGGAGATGCAAATTTGTCACATTACGTTTGCGCTGGAGATGCAATTGAAGATATCAAAATTGGAAAAAATAATTCACTTGCAGGTGATATTATTATCTCAAATTCAGCGTGGATGAATCTTGATCACCATGAATTTCTTTGGGAAGCTTTTGATAACAACCACACTAAGGTAATAAAAAATATTAATTTTTTTTGATATATCATTTTAACGTGCAATTAAAGAAAATGTATAGAAATAGCCTTTTCTCTAGTGACGGTACCCGAATCACACTTGGTCTTAAGTTCCAAGAGGAAATACTTGTATGTTAACATTAGACCTTTAGTGTTATAAACTATAAGTTCATTATGCAATTATTTTGAAAACATGATTAATGTTTTAGGTTTCAAATATAACTGCGAAATGGCATCCTGTTGTGCAATACGATGAGAAATTAGAGAAAAATGGTATATAGGTTTACACACTCACACAATATAAAATACTAAGGTTTTAGAAATTTTCGATAATTGGACAAATCACTCATCTAATTCCTCAAGTGGTAATTATGAAAATGAGAACGGTTGTGTCGAATTTAGTGGATCTGAAGAATATTCGGGTAAGTTTCTTTTTAAATTAATTTATTAAAAATGGGGAAGGTGTCCTAATATGGCATAACGTTTCAAAACGCATTCCATTAATATTTTTATTGGAGACATCCACTGACGTACTAGTTTGGTTCAAGGAAAGAACAGGGATGCATTGCGTTAATAAGGGTAACTGTAAACCAAAGCATCCGAAACGATCGTTTACCTGTGAAAAATTTTGCATCGCATTCCGATAAGTGTATTTTTGTTGGTATAAGGAGTGAGGCTAAACGTAAAGGGTCATAAACATTGCTTTACTAGTGTAAATAGTTATTTTTGTATTAAGTGCGCAAAATGAGTGTTTTGTAAATGACACATGTGAGTGTTTGTTGAGGCCAAAAATTAATATTAGTAAAAGATATAAACATTTTTTGACAGTTATAGAAAAACGTTATTTTGCTTGTTATAAGGGTAAAGTAAACTGGTGCTTTATTTATGGGTAAACTTTGTCAGTAAAATGTATTTATCATATTACATGGCTTGTAAATGTGCGCATTTTAAAATTATTCTTGACTATTCAGTGTTCCAAATAAGCAAAGCAAAACAAAGTTACTCTTTTTTAATGGAATACCCTGTATATCATTAGATTTCTGGATCCTACGTGAAATTATAAAACCTTAGTTATGTCAGTTTCATACGTGTAAAATTTATAGTTTTTGAAATAATTCGAATTTTGTCCAAACCAGGTTACTGGTATAACTTCATTATCTTGTGTTCTGTAAGGAAACCTTTTATACTTGGACCAGGGAAAGACTAAGCTTAAACCTATGTTCTGACAGCAATATTAGAGATAAATGCCACAGGGTGTTTAAAATATATGTTCAAACCTGCGGAACTTGAAATTCAAAAATACCACTTTTCTCAAATGTGTGTGTATATATATATATATATATATATATATATATATATATATATATATATATATATGTATATATATACATTTATTCTGTGTTAAAGGGAATCAAAAGCCACACAATTCTTACCTATCTCCCACTGTTTTTGAGTTATTTGGATTTTTCTATATTATTCAATATTTCAATGGATTTTATTGTGATTATTCGCAATAGCCATGAAATTTAAAAACCAAAGAGACAAAAAATGTCATTAAATGCTAAACACTAACATAGATATATATTAACTCCAACAGAAAATACATTACGTTATCATAGGAACTTGATATAAGATAAACGAACATTCTCTAGTCATTGGATAATTCAACAGTTAGTTCTTACAATATGTTCGAAAAGGTATTCCTCCTGTTGCCACTAATTAGCATAAAATTGCTAGCATAAATTGTATGCAAATCCCAACATTTCATAAACATTGAGATTTATTAACTGCGCCGGCAAAATTTGCAAACGTTGTTTAAAATAAAGTTGTTTTCAAACTTAGCCTGTTCAGGACCACGATTATTAAAAGAAACAGATTTTATTTTATTATCTCAATTAAAAATATGACAAATGTCAACGAGCGATTAAGTATTTCGTATTATAATATACACCTGAATAGTTCAATTTCGGCAGTAATGCGGTTTTTTAACTCGTTTAAGTTATTAATTCTTACGGAAAACACTTTTTCTTTGAGGTACCCCCAGAGAAAATTAACTGTAGCTGTCAGGTCTGCACTGCACGCTGGTCAGGGAATATCGCTGAAACGTGAAGTCAAACGCCCAGGGAACATGTTACGTAAAGTTTTTAACGATCGGCAGGGGTATGAGCGGTGCCTCCGTCTTGCTGAAAAAAATATTCGCGATTCCTCGCTGATGTAGCTCTGGTTGCAGAAAATTTATCAACATAACGCTCTGAATTTACCGTTACCGATCGACCATTAACATCTTCAAAGAAGTAAGGTCCGATGATTTCCATTGATCCGACAGCACACCAAACAATTACCTATGGACTGTGCAGTGGTTTTTCATGAACTTTCCTAGGATTTCTATCAGACCAGTAACGATAATTCTGTTTATTGACATATCCTAATACATAAAAATTGACTTCGTAAGACATTAGAAGCAAATCAGGATTGATTTCAATGACGTTGAGAATATTCTGACAACATTGCAGTCTATTTCTTTATGACGTGCATTGAGTTCTTGAACAATTTGCATTTTGTATGGATGGAAATTTAGATCCAAGTACAAAATTCTTCGAAGACCTCTTTTAGAAATATTGAGAGTTAAAGAATGCCTTTTTGCGCAACGTTTAGGACTGTGCTCAAATGCATTTCTCACCCGTTCAATATTTTCTGCATTTCTGACAGATTGTCTGCGACCCATTCCTTTTTTGTTGCGAACGGACCCTTCATCTTGCCATTTCCTGATCCATCTGCGAATGGTGAGCCGAGATGGTATATCCCTTCTGCCTCTGTCTCCAAATTACGTTGTTTACACTTGTATGAAAACGTACAGTCACGGACTGGATAAATTGTAGATTTTATTAATTAATTTCGCTTTAATGTATACTTGCTCAAAAAGTAATCTAAATTAATACTTGTAATGAAAATAGATCTCTACTGAAAAACCATCCGTTTAAAATTTGATCGCATAAGCTTACTAGAACTAGAGAGAGGTTGTAGTTATTCATTAGTCTTTAGTAACCATTGGTGAAAGACCCGTGTACGTGAAGAGGAAAACTGTGACCTTCGTCTAACCCCCTAACCGCCCTTTCGCCCGAAATAACTGTTTGAGCAACATCTTCAACCGCCGTTCAAACCCCAAAGTTATCCTCCACTAAGGGACTTGGTGCATTCCGTTTCGAAACCGTATAAAAATTCAGTATTAGTCTAAAGATAATCTGGACCGTGGTTTACCTTTGGGTGGCATCCGAGGCACTTCTAAACCCGTATCAATCCTTGGAACAAAAGAGACCGTATTCCGTATTCCGCCCAGGAGTTGAAGTATCGCACTATAAATAAATATAAAAGCAATTGATTACATTTGTACTGGTGGATGTCTTACTTGCAACCGGAAAACACCCTTACAATATGTACACGACGGGTAAAACGACATAGTTAGCACTACAGTAAAATGGCATAGCTAGGGTGGCTAACGTTTCAGAAATCATGATTATGGTCGGAAAGCATGTATATATATATATATATATATATATATATATATATATATATACTAATAGCAGGCTTATGTTTATGTTTTAATTTTTCAAATTTGACAAAATTGTTTACTACATCTTTAACAATTTTAACAAACATTACTACTGACGAAGATAACTGTAAGTGTTATCGAAACGTTTAGATTGTATAATTTAGACTTGAGTCAAAGTTTGAGGAAAACAGGAACTGGGTAGTGCATTCCACGATTTGGTCGCCGTGTGGAAAAATGTAGATTGCGTCCGTTTAGTGTGCCACGATGGAATTTTGAGTGCGTAATTATGGTGTGAATGGGCAAACTGAGTCTTCCTAGCGAAGATGGCCTGCGAAGGTATTAAGGAGTGTATTTTGGAGACACACTTGCCATGGTAATAGCGATAGAACAAGGAAAGAACCGAAACTATTCTTATATGCTCAAGAGACTGCAGGTCAGAAGTCAGATACGGGTCATTTATAAGCCTTATAGTTTTTTTGGATGCAGTTTACCATATCATGGACGTATTGGGAAACACTGACCCAGAGGTGGAAATTGTATTTCAGATGAGGTCGAATTTTAGCCTTATACAGTAAAAGAAGTTGTTGCGATGTGAAGTACTGTTTAGATCTGCATAGAAAGCCCCGTTTGTGGGCAGCTGTTTTTCTGGCTGACAAAAGGTAGTCAACCATAGAAATAGTGTTTTAAAACTTGAGATCTATGCCATTCACATTTACAACAGGAAATGATCGGTTTCTCTTGGCGGACACAAGGCAACACTGGGTTTTGTTGTCGTTGAATGTGAGTAGATTATTCGTTCCCCATTCAAGGATACGTTTAAAGTCACTGTTGATTGAGGCTGCCATTTTCACCTTAACCACTTGACTAGACTTATTGTTGTGGGAAAACTGAGAAGAACTACAATGTACGGTACTGTCGTCTGCAAAGCAATGTATCGGTTAGTTGTTGAGGAAATGAGGTCATTTATGTATAACAGGAAAAATGTGGGGCTATAACTGATCCTTGGGGTACGCCCGCGTTAATAGTAGTTTCTTTCGAAAAGAAGCCATCGACGACAACGCGTATGCGTCTTTTGTCAAGAAAGCTGGATATCCAATTGATGAACGTATCGGTTAAGCCGAACGAAGTGAGCTTGGCAAGTAGGCACTTGTGCCAAGCCTGGTCAAAAGCCTTTGAAATATTTAAAGCCACTACGACTCTTTCACCGGACCTCTCTTATGTGTTATTCCAACGTTGGGTGACATATGAAAGAAGCTCACCCGTTGAACGACTCTGTCTTAACCCATACTAGTGCTCGTTTAGGAGTTTATTGGACTCGAGGAACGAAAGTAGTTAGTGATTGATGGCTTTTTCATGATTTTCGACAGAATGGAAGTGATAGCTATCGGTCGATAGCTTGAGGGATCGGTTTTGTCGCCCTTTTTGGAATATGTTAGACATTTGCCAACTTCCACGATGAGGAAAACTATCGAGACGACATGGAGATCGAAAAGAGTTTGTACAATGCCGGTACTAGCTCGGGGTAGCTGGATACCGCCAGGGCCAGTCGCCTTGTCTGAGTCAATTTTATTGATAATTGACGACGGCTCAGTTTTAACAGAATCATTGAGAAATGAATTTGATGGAAAGTAATCAAACAAAGAGGTTGGCTTTTTCAGCAGAATCAGCTACTACAGCTCCGTCGCGAGACGTCATGGGGGAGGAGGAAAATGTGGTAGAGTTTTTACTGATAGCTTTAGCAAGATTTACGACGACTCAAAAGACTAATTCTTTGCATTTACGTCCTTCAAACATCTTTTGGCCTTAGTGATGATGCTTTTGCAACTATTCCTTGCGGCAATATAGTAGGCGTGATTTTCGATAGATTTATTTGATTTCCATGTGGTATAGAGTTTATGCTTTTCGATAATGCATCAGTGCAAGCCCTATTAAACTAGGGCTGGAAACGGCATGGCTTACACGATTATGATTTTTGGGACTGTATAACTGCATACCCATCAAGATAGCTTCAGTTATTTAACTAGTACTGTTTGAAAATGAGGACCGTTTAACGCAATACTCACGCGGGAGGACTCATGCCAGGGAACGTTGCAAAAAATCTCGCAGTTTGCTTCAGTTAGAGGATTTAAAACGCACAGTTCTGTTTTTCGAGTAACAGTGGGGTTTGGCACAGAGGAAGTTATTTCGATTAGGCAGTGGTCTGATTGACCAAGTGGGAGAATGACTCTTGTTTTATAGACAAGTGGGTTAGTTGTAAGGAATAGGTACAGGAGATGTGGAGTATGGTTAGAGTTGTCAGGGATTTTGGTTGGTTCGGAAATAATTTGTGTGAGATCACAGGATACAGCAAATGCTTCTGCACATGAACTTCGCGATTAGTGGTATATGAAAATTGAAGTCAATTGGAGGTAATTTATTTTCAGAGCAAGGTAATCAAAAAGTTCTTGGAAGTTATTATCATTGAGAGACCTATACAACCAACAGTAGAATGTCACAAGTTGGGCCCAGAATGTTTGAAACAAATCGCTTCAAATTTGTTGTTTTCCAAGGCGGACATTCTCTTACAACCTATGTTGTCCATGGTATACGCACATACTCCGCCTTTAAGGCGAAAGTTAGAGTGGGGTTGTATCTGGGAAATTGCAGGTCAGGCAAATCAGTGCTTCCTGAGAGACTTGTGTTTCTGATAGAAACAGAATGTTCGGTTGCACTTGTTCAAGGTATTGGTGAACAGCATTAAGATTAGACCTGATAACACGTATGTTGCAGTAATGAATCCGAATGTTGGTACTTTCGATGACCGAGGTCGCTTGAGTCCTGCCCTCCTAGGTATCCGAATGGGGTGAAATGAGTAGTACAACTGGATATCATCAGGATATAAGTGGTACTATAGATTTTTAAAACCTCAGGAAACCTAGAAGTATATATAATATAAAGCAAAAGTCCTAAAATTGAACCTTGTGGTACACCCGAATAACATTTATAAATTGTGACACCTTTTGATTACATCTTACTGCTTGCTGTCTGTCAGATAGATCTTTATTAATTGAATAGCTGACGGATAAAATATTATATAGTAAAGTAAAGCAAACAAAATGGAATGATTCAAAGCATCAAATGCCTTGGAGTAATTTAATAATACTAAAACAGTACAATACCTTTATCCCGAGCTCTAAAGATGTCGTCAGTTACATTTAAAAGCGCAGTACAACAGCTGTATCCGCGTCTGAATGCCGATTGCATATCAGGAGGTATCTTATTTAATGAATGATGTTCACGTATTTGGAATTCTAGAACCCTTTCTAATGCTTTAGATAATACTAGAAGTATACAAATCGGACGCATATCATCATACCCCTTTACGTCTTTCTTTTTGGTGAAGGTGTAACTAAAGACTTCTTCCAAATGTCAGGAAACACTGAATTGGTGATACAAAAGTTAGTGACGTGAGTAAATACAATTATGAGTCGCGGCAGACTTAATTTAACTATATCTAAGCGTATTCCATCACAACCGACTGCTTTGTCCGAGATTAATCTAAGTACAACACTTTCTTCTATAGATTTAAAACACACATACGCGTACACACGTACGTATCACGTACACGTACACGTACACGTACACGTACACGTACACGTACACGTACACGCTACACGTACACGTACACGTACGTACACGTACGCGTACGCGTTTCCCACATCAGAAAAATATTGCGAAAGTAAATCTGAGCAATAGGAATTCACTACGTGAGAATGTCGGATTCTGCAGTCGAGTATCTAGCAGTTAAGTTGGAGAGTAGAGGTAGGAATGTGCGTTTTGTATACAAATCCTGACCAGATCTGTATGTGTATGCAAGGTGTTCATTTCATTTCGGATTTCTCGAAATGTGAAGATTTTTTAAAAAATCGCTGAATTAAAAATAAAAGGGTTATCGAGGGGGACAACTTTTTAACCAAAAATTGCTTCGCTCCCTTTTATCCCCCCCCCCACCTTTAGGAGATCCCACCTTCAAAGTCTGAAATGGTAAGAGGTATCGAGTGATAGTTCATTTGAAAAGTCCTCTTGATTTCTTTATTTTGCCGTTTATTTTTTTTAAATCGGTCCATTCGTTTGCGAGAAAAGTAAGGAAAACTTTTTTTCTGCCCTATGGAAGTTTTCACGCATTTCAACGATTTTTTAAAAAAATCTTTACATTTCGAGAACTCCGAAGTGGAAAGTTTTGAAATTTACACGCGGTATGTAGGTTGGAAGGCAAAACGGTGTCATTTTAGGACATCTTCCGCTACTGTTTCTGCAAATAATACTTCTACAAAGAAATTGTAAAAATTTGAAAACAAGGAGTCTCAGCCTATACGGAAACTTCTAAGCACTTACACGTTAATACTAAACATTTCATCACCACCGTATCAAACAAAAACTGGTTCATATATCTAAATGATTTAACTTTTAGTAAGACCAGCGATGGACGTTCCGGCCTCAACAAATTTAAAGGAGGATTTACGCAAATTTATTATTCCACCAATAATTAGAGGCATTGATTTAGATCAACCATTAGAATACTTAAGAGAAATGAGGCAAATAGTAATTGTCTTTATAAATGTTAGAAAAAATTCTCAAATAACAGTAGATGGTTACGTGGACCTCGCAAATGAAGCATATAAAACAGTTTGCAGGTAAGGTCTCTAATAATCACTATTGCTAACAACGTACATTTATTTTTGTAGTATTGTGACTGGTATGATGGGTTGCGTGAATAAAATGACACTATTTGACAAAGATTTAATGTTTGTTCTTTTGTTCGGATTACGAGGTTATAAAAATAGATTGGAAAGCCAGCTAGGATTAGAATGTGCTTTGGAATGCCATCAGGCTATTTCTCAGCTGAACGTTTTATCCACATCAGTAGCAGTTACGACAGGTTCGTATACATTTAATGTTAACATTTGGATCTAGACCATGATCCACAATGGCCACAATGCCTAACTTGAAATCTGGTTGATAACTTCAAATGTAATACTGGTCGAACATGACCATAACTCATAAACGCAATACTCACCTTGCCTATATTGAAAGTAATCCACAATGAGCTAAAGTGTCAATTAGATCAAAAATACATTGCCCAAACAAACATTTTAAAACTTCTCCAGAAACACCATCAACATACAATAAACATAAATCAGAACAATTCCTACAATTTTCACACATGACTCGTAAACTTGTCAAAGTTCAATTTAGTAACAAAGGATTCCTTAACAAAGGTCTTAAGTATTGCCCTTTTCTTATATTCAGTAACTTTATTAAAGAGAATGCAAAAAGCATCTTAGAAATTATCACAATAATTATGACAAATTTTAAATTGCTAATTTACTTAAACGGTTTTCGTTGAAATGACAAAACTTACAACAACAAATCTTACAATTACTTGCTAAAATCAGCTTAAGATTGACAAAAATTATCTAATTTCTGTTAAAGTAGATAAAGGTAGCACTTTAGTAAGTATTTCACAAGATATGCAGAAAATTAATGTTTTATTATTAACAAAAATTTTAATATTTTAAATAGATTCTACAACAAAATTTCAAAAACATGTGAAACAAAAAATGTTTACTAATTAATGAACTAAAAACATAAAATTACCACTACATAATAAACTTAAGTTCTGATGTTACTAGTGTGTTTCCTAAAATATCCCTACAAGAATTTAAAATTTAAAATTTTTTATTTAATAATAATATTGAATTAGTTACAAGAATGGAGTTAATTCAATTATTTGATCACTACGTTAATCAAAATTATTTCACATTTAATAATAAGATTTATTTACAAAAAAAATACTTTATCTATGGGCAGTCCAATTTCACCAATTTTAGCTAATGTTTTTATGGATAATTTAGAAATTTGTGAATTAAACGTTTCTGATAAGATTGTATTTTCGTTTCGTTATGTTGATAATATTTTAGCATGTTTTGATAGTTCATCAGATTTTATTGATGAGTTCTTAATTAATTTACATCTTAACCTAAAATTTACACTAGGCAGAACAAAATAGAGCCATTAATTTTCTAAATTTTATGTATAATTAATTCACCATTCCAAACGATTCATGTTACTATAAAACACATGTTAGCTGCATATACATCATTAGTACATGCAGCAATGTCGTTATAAGTAAACCAAACAAATTTCAATAAAGCAACATCAATTATAAATAAATAACACAAGCAAATGGTTATGTTTCAAATGTAATAGACACTTTAGTTGAAAATCAAGAGTACAAATTAGCTAAAACCAATGTCTTAAGTTTAACGTGTAAGATTCAACTAACGACGTTTGAAAGTCGGGTATTCATAAATTGGACTGCACATCCTGTAATTCTGTTTGTATTAGACTTAGGTACTTTGATATTAGATACAGAAAACATTAAATGTTACAAATATAAACACACTTACAATTCTAATCCCCTTATGGCTTCACCAAACAACATTAAATATTTATAATTTTGTAATAAAGACAAATTAGATGATTTGGAAATATTCTTAATGTATAAATATAAACAGAAAGTATCTTTAACGAAGGAACAGGTTATAGATTCACCCTTGACAAATATTTTAAATATAGAATTATAATTTACTTCAATTTTGCTGTTTTACGTTAATGATTGGTTACCATAATTACTTGTTATTTACTTTACTTTTACTTTGTTATCAATTTATTGATTTATGTGGCAAATTGTCACTGTAAGAGCTAGAAATTGAGATCAAGTTTGGAGTTGTGGCACACATCAAAGTGTAGGGCTTATGGTTTCCTTCGAGTTATCGGTGTTCTGACCATTGCGGATTATGGGTAAAAACTCAATATTTAGTTTTAAATGTGAATAGGTATGACGTATTGTGGAGTTATTGGCAATAAATTAAGAAAAGAGTACACAGTGATTGGTTTAGCAGTTAGCAAAGCTACGCGACTCATAATGGCTTACCCCGGAAAGGTAGTTTGTGATCGAGAAACGTTTTTGCATAGTCAATTAGGAGCTAGAAGCTTCGTTTTACAAGAACCAAAACAGTTCAAAGGAATTTCTAATATAGGACCAATTTATGAATTTAAAGAAATTGAGTAAGTGGTTTAACGATATTGGCCATAACCTTTGTTAAAACGTTAAAACTTGCAGGTTGGATAATACGCTCCCCATTGATTGTTTTCCATTACTGGGACGAACGAAAGAAGTAAAATTATTTTGTACCCTATTAGAGGATTGCATATATGCGTATGAAGATAGAGGAAAGACTCTACCGTTAAGATCGCTGGATGTTTGTAATGCAATGATGATCCAAGGTGATCATCGCAGTGGAAAAACTCGACTTTTAATAGAATTAGAACATTATGCACCTGCAACAATGCCTGTTCACCGATTTACGCTTAGCAAAAAAGATAAAGTGGTATGAACGTCTTTCAAAAAATTAATGATTTATTGATTTACTTAGATTCCCTTCCGTACGATTCGACTTATCTTATTCACGGCTTTGGGTCTTAATGAATTGAATACGGCAGCGGATCGTGAAACCAAATTGATATTACAATTTCAAAAACTTAAAACACCCGAATATTTTTGCGCGCTTAATAGAGTATTTAATGTAAGTTTAGAAAAAAGTAGTGTATACAAAGCTTTATCGGTTGAAGATAAAGTGGAGGTGTGCTATAATCTACTAGAACAGCTTTGCTACATTGTGAGTAACGTTTGAAATAGTGTTTCAATATTAGCGAAATATTTTTTAGTGTTTTCCTAAAATGTGTTTAATTTGTATTGACAATGCAGAACATATAGACGAAAAATCATGGACGTTTATTCCAATTTTATTTGGATTGAATGGTATTTTTGTTGTAATGACTATGAGTATGCATGAGCCTTTAAGTGAAGCGGCTAGAGACATGTTTAATAATAAAAAAATTAAAATAATACAGTTGGAAGCTATAGACAAATGGTATCATTCTGCGTTTGCATGTCAGTTTTTGAAAGTAGAAGCAATATCACCGGAATTGGAAAAGTAATTTGAATTTATTTCATATACAAACAGCTGAAACATTATCTATGTGCCATCTATTATGTGGCTATGCAATTTAAATCGGCTCTTATAGACTTCATTTGGCCTTTTTCTATTACTTTGAATCTAAATTATCACTAGAATATGATTACTTGAGCTCCTATAAACAAAGTTCCAAAAGGTTTATAAAACAACTAAACATTCTATTAAAACTTTAGTATAACACAATGTTGTAAGAAATATGATTCTGGGCAAAAATATTGATATTTTATTGGGAATATCAACTTTCAGTTCGATAACCTACTAATATAACTGCCTGTACATACAAACACTTCCAAATCCATTTGACATATTAAAAGACATATTGTGAGATTATTTCGACGCACATGGTATTGTGCTGTGCGTATGACGAATTTCTGATATGGTATGAACGTGTGTTTATATGAGAGTTTGAGACATAATGTAGGATTAGTGTAAATGTTACGCCACTGGAATTTGTAATAAAGCGTTGAGTATTACATAAAAGAACATTTATATGCTGTACAGAAATAATATTTTAGTAAAATCCCTATTGAAACGATAATGAATGACACTATGTGGAATGTAGATTCAAAATTGCTATGAACGAGTAGCGTGAGTGAATTAATGATACGTTTATATTATATTAAACTGTAGGGGAATAATATGTATGTATTTTTAATTGTACATATAAGTTAGAGTTCCACAATAAAAATTTTAAGTATGATTCAAAAGCAAACAGCCTCGAAATTTGCTTAATTTTACGGAAAGAAACAGTGCATATGTGTGATTTTCATAACAATCTGAATTTGGTTCTGAAGAATGTACTGAATGAATGTAAATGTCGAATTTGGTCTGCTATACAGACAATCAATTCCCACCGTGTTTTTTGTATATTTAGAATAAGATAGTAGGGAAACGTAGATAAGATTATTTTTTTTGCTTGTTGCAACACTCATTGTACAATTAATACTAAACAGTTGCGTTAATAGAGTTAATCACTTAACTTATTCTTTTATTTCCACTATCCCAACTGGTTAAATCAGTATCCAGCATTTCACATAAATCGTGACCTAAATATGATCAACAATAAAGTTAAACAAGTCCACTTAGTTCTCATTGGTAGAGATAGGTGGTTATAAGCTTCAACAATCGATAACCGATTACTGACTATAATCGATTTTTGATTGATCGATAATCAAATAATCGATTAATCAAGTAACTGATTAATCAAATAATTGATTAATCAAATAATCGATTAATCTCATAATCGGTTAGTCAAACAATCGATTAATCGTATAATCCATTAATCAAACCTTCGATTAATCAAACGATAGCTAATTGGAGAATGTGAGTCTAAGAGAAGATAACAATGCCTGCATTAAAAATATAATTGGGTTATATTTATTGATCTGTTTACTGCAAATAAAACATAGAAATAGTGAAATATAATACATAAACTACGACAGTATGGGCAGAACGTTTCATGTTGAATAAGGGTGGAGGATTTTAGGTTTGAACAATCGACATTCGAGTATTAAAAATAATCGATTTTTTTATTAATCGATAATGAAATAATGGATTAACCAAATGATCGATTAATAAAATTATTAATTAATGAAATAATCGATTAAACAAATAATCAATTAAAGAATATTCGATTAATCAAGTAATGGATGAATGAAACTATCGATTAAACAAATAATCAATTAATCGATTATTTTTAGAAACTTATCAGAAGCTGAATAATCAATTATAATCGAATTTTGCCCAGTGCTATACTATATTATCTATATAATATTACTGAATATAATCGTATTTTTTAATTAATCGATAATTACATAATCAATTACTCGTATAATCCATTAATCAAACAATCGATTAATCAAGCGCTGGTTAACTGCAGTCTAAAGGAAAACAACCTAGTGCATGTATTAAAAATATATCTGGGTAAAAGTTAAATTTATTGAGGTACTTAAGCATTTACTGCAAATAATATATAGAACACAATGAAATATAATACACAAACTTGGGCAGTAAGGTCAGATGTGAAGTACAGGTAGACGATTGTAAGTTTGAACAATCGAATAGTAAAAATAATCGATTTTTTGATTAATTGATAATTAAATAAGCGATTAATGAAATTATATCATTATGTAATCGGTAAAACAAGTAGTCGATAATCAATTATTTTCAAAAACTTATCAAAGCCTAATTAATCGATGTTTTTGCCCATCCCCAGTCATCGGTGTTAGTGAGAGTGGAAGTGGTGCTAAAATTTACGCCTCTTTTAGCTCGATTTAAAGACTTTGAAGGAAATGATATGATTATAAATTGCCACAGAAACTTGGTTAGGTATTAGACCGCTAATTAAATTAAAATATTTATTTTGCTTAAGGGGACTTGTGTGACCTTATACTAGCTGAAAGAGATTTTCTGTCGGATTTATCTGATTTTCGCTGCTATGTTGTGACTTATGGACTTTCGAGAATTCTGATTGCGACATGTGGGTACGAATTAAATCAAATGAACTAAACTGTCAAAGGGTTTATTTCAACTGGCTCACAACCTTATGAGAATATAATTTAACAGGCATACCAATCCTAAACAAATATTATTGTAAAAGCCTCTATTTTTCCGAATTACAATATGCCGGCTAGCACTTTAAGGATACTAAAGATGGCTTGTAGCAGTACTCGTGCTGAGGCGGAAGAGTTGTGTAACTCCTCTTACAATTAGAAATAATGGTGACAGGGTGACAAATACTGATGTAAATCGAAGAAAAGTGCAGCATGCAGAAGATTCTGCAACAGACCTAAACCCTTTGCTCTGTTGAACACAGCTCCCGATGTAGAAATAATCCTGAAACCGCTAATTACGTGAATGAGGATAATTCGAATATACGAGTGTCACTATTTATATTTTGATCCTTGGCAACACTGATTGCAGGCGCCGTTTTACGTTTCGATAGAAACCTCTGACATTGTTGACAATAACGTAGCGTTATTTGTGTTGTTTACGGTTACTTAAAGATTGGGTGTCAGCAAAGAAATGGAATTAAATTTTCGTACGAAAACTTATTACGACTTTCGACGTGGATTATGAAGACAAGACATCGATCAACTTACTTTCACATGCAACATGCAACATACTGTGGAATTGAAGGAACCCTAGGCATTAGTTACACCAGCATATATAAAATATTACATGATCATTTAACCATGAAAAAGCTTTGTTCTCGTTGGATCACACATAATTTGACGAAATATCAAAAATATGTTCGCCTCGATTGGCACGCACAAATGCTCAAGAAATACAATGAAGGTGCTTCAAAAAATGTATATAAGATTGGAACAGGTGACGAATCGTGGATATATGCATACGAGCCGGAACGTAAACAGCAGTCGACTGTGTGGGTGTTTCAAAATGACCCAAATCCAACAAAAGTTGTTCGCGCTCGAAGCACATCGAAACAAATGGTCGCCTGTTTTTTGGAAAAAACTAGTCACGTGGCAACTGTGCCTTCTGAGGAACGTAGATCCGTCAATTCTTAATAGTACACAATCACTTATTTGCCGGAAGTCTTCGGTGAAATGCGGAAAACCAACAAGCGCAGTCGGAGCGTTCTTCATCACGATAATGCGAGCTTTCACACATGACCAACCGATTATTTGAACACTAAAAAAAATGGAATGAATTCGCCGTACAGTCCTGATTTGGCACCCAATGGCTTCTTCTTGTTCCCGAATGTTAAGAATAAATTGCGTGGGCAACGATTTTCGTCCGCAGAAGTCGCTGATGCGTTCAAAAACCATGTCATGGAGGAAAAAATGCTATGACAAATGGTTCGAACGAATGCAAAAGTGTATTGATCATAAAGGAGAATATTTCAAAAAACAATAAAGCAATTTTCAATAACAAATTACTGTTTTTTCATTGTTAGGCTCAAAATATAAATAGTGACCCTCATTTGCATTGGTAATGACGATTTTTTTAGTAACGCTTAGGCACTGGTAATCTTCCATGTTATGTCGATAATTTAGGAGATTTACAAAAGGAACCCAACTTAAAAGTCAATATATAGATCACCAAGAAGCAGATGGAGTAAACAAAGAAGAGAACCCAGATTAGAAAAAGGGTGAACACGATTCATTCGATGCAGATCTTCTTGAGAAAAATAGAGCTCCCGTAGAGAAAAATTATAATTGGAAGATAAATATTGTCGACGACGCACAGAAAAACGTCGTGTTAATATCAAAGTCTTGAGCCCAGAAAGAAATAAGAGAAAAAGGAGGAAGTATTTAAGCTATTTGGGAAAAAAGAAGACAAGTACGCCAAAACTAAAAAATCAAATCTAGTTCTTCCACTCTTACTAAAGAAGACGAATAAATGATGTTTGAAGAATTCTGGAAGTTAACTTGTACGAACAAGCAGTTTTTTGTTACAATGCAAGCCGATTGTAAAGAAACCCTGTTCACCAACATTTTAGGTATTGTACTGGAGGAATCAAAACTGACAGACTTCTAATCAAGAATCAAGTGCTAATAATAAAGAAAATAACCAAAACTACGCATGAAAACAACCGAGAAAACAGAAGAAGACATTTACATGAATTGTTGGATGTGCTGCCAAAAATGTAAAACAATACCGTCAAAATCCCAGCAATAAACATTATTTTGAGTCTACGGAAATCCAAGAGGCAATTGTATAATCGGTACAAAACATTTTGTTGCAAAAACTACAATGAAGAACCATTATCTGTAGCCATGCTTACTCCAATATTTTCGGAGTTCAACTTAAGTCTTTTTGTGCCAAAAAAAAAGATAATTACAATATTGGCGTTTCATATAGAACAATAGTTTTTGTATCATTAGGGCAGAGAGGATCATTTTAGCCGAGGCCTGAAACTGCGAACACTCGCAAAAATAATTTCTGGACGTGTGGTACAATATTTTTGTACTGTTGCTATTAATTCATTAAAAATTATTTCAATATTTGTTTGGTGATGCCATCACATTTTAAGCTATGTTGGAAGTATTGAACATCTAATTTTCAATCGTCTCCAATATGTTTGATAGCTGTCACCAAATATCCATACATAAAAAATCGATAGTGTCACACTAAAAATTTTCACGTTTTATCGGCATAGGCTAGAAACAATGAGTTTTTGGACGATTTTGAGAATTAAACCAGTGTTACCGGATTGAAGCACAAAATAAATATTAATGAAGAGGTGTGTACACTGTAGAGATGCAAGCTGTTTTATTCTCAATC
>JARFJB010002117.1:1340000-1380000 GCA_036346205.1 Vesta saturnalis
CATCTTCTAACAATTTATTTAACGTGGTTTTCAAGAAATTGTGAAAAATTTGACTAGTCAGAGTGCCATTAAAGAAATGTGGACCAATAATCTAATTACCCCAAACGTTAATAGACCACTTATTTTGTCTATGACATTCCATAACAATGTGCGGATTTGCATCGGAATAATAATGATAATTATGTCCATTAACTAACCCGTCATTATTAAACGTAGATTCATCTATCCATAAAACGAAATTGTAAAATTGGGGTTCCGTTCCAAGCTTATTCATCAGCAACTGACAGAAATTACACGTGCCTCATAATCGGTTGGTAGTAGTTCCTGATTTAGTTGTACTTTATATGGATGGACATGGTTTTTCTTTAACTTTCGACCAACTGATCTAGAAGAAATTCCCAAATAAGAGCTTAATGTCCGTTGACTAACTTGTGGGTCATCAATAAATGTAGCCAACACCCTATATTCATTTTCTTCATTTGTCACTGCTTTATCTCGGTTACGAGCGGTGTATTTTACATTTCCTGTTGAACAAAATCTTTCCAATGTCCACTGAAAACTTTTTTCTTGTGGGTGCCTTCTATCTGAGAATGTTTCTTTATAAATTCCTGATGCCAATAAACAATTTTTTTTGGCATTCGCCAAGGATAAAAATCATATCTACCATTTCTTCTGTAGATAAATGCATTTTTAAAAAAATTTGGACACAAAGAGATAGGCCAATTGAAAACCTTAATAACCTATTGAAAACTGGCAGTTACTTTCATGTGTTTTTCATTTGTTTAAACGTCGAATACAGGAAAAATTGGTAAAATAATATTAAAACTTAAAATAACAATAAAACGGTTTAAGTTAGGTATGGAGAATGTAATGGATGTTTGATAGACAGTTTAAACACGAATTAAAAAAATGTTAGGGTTCTATTTAAAAAAACGGAGTTACGTATGTTTGAAAATTTTAAAATTCGGCGTCCTCTATTTGGTACCCCCAGTCTTCGTTACCATTTTTTACACATGGAAACTCTTGCTTAATCTGATAGTTCAAACCGCACCTCTTTGAATTACACAATTCCTGAGATATTCGATTTTTTAAAGACTGCAACAGACGTCAATTTTTACAAAAAAAAATCGAATTAAGTACTCGGAAACAGCCCATTTTAGACCTTACATGTGGTACATACAGTTGATTTAAAATGAAACGAAGAATCAGGATATGCAATAATATACAGGGTGTTCCGTTTAAAATAAAAAGTTTGGTTGCCCTGGGCTGAACGAAATACCCTGTATACTCAAAAATATTTTTAAGTGATAGAAAATAGGGCTATAAACAACTTTTATATAAACAATTTTTATTTTTTATTTTTATTTTCAATATCCACCAAATACAGCAGCAAAAAAATTGGGGTTGTCATTAAAACCAATGATGACGTCATTGTGCAAAAATACATCACGTCATAAGTAAAATTTTATGTCATAAGGTGGCTAATTAAAAGTAAAATTGACCTGTCCGAGCGTTTTGCTTGGAAACATTAAATAACGTAATTATAAATTTTGTTCGTTATTTTATCACCACACTGTATATATATATATATATATATATATATATATATATATATATATATATATATATATATATATATATATGCACCGAAGGAAAACAACGTACTTCAGTTCCATTTTGTATTGTAACGGTCTTATCGGATCGTATCGTAAATATACTGACTTCCATAAAAATTGCAACACCTAGAATTTGATTTTATTGAAATTTTCGTCAACGATGTCTTTGATTAGAAAAAAACAAACCATTAAAATTTTAATAAAATCAAGCTAGTAGTTTTTTTTTTGGTTTCTTTCCTTTGCACTTAGTAACAATAAATTTAGATAAATAAACCAATCAGTGTGTAATTAACTGCCAATTTTGTTTGTTCACAATTTCGTTTTGAACTTGGGAACAATGCCAAGAGTACGTTAACATCAACATTTTTCACAATGGACTGATTTCGAACGTGGTCGTATTATTGGCATCTGAGGGCGGATTTTCGCTAAGAGAAATTGCTTGTCGTGTAAACCGAAATGTTACAACGGTATTGAGATGTTGGTCCAAATTGTCCGAGGAAGGGGTGCAACAACGTCGCCCTGGATCTGGACGTCCCCGTAGGACTACAGATCGCGAAGAACGTCGCTTAAGACTTTTGGCCATAAGAGGCAGATTTTCAACAACTCGATCGATTGAAAATGATTGGATGAACGGTGTAGGACCCAGAATGTCAATGTCATCTGTTTATCACCGGATAAGGTCTTATGGGTTGCGTTCATATCGTACATTTTGTGTCTTCCTCTTATACCACTTCACCGTCTACGCAGGCTAGAATGGAGCAACGAAAGAGTGAATTGGGTGCAAGAATGGTATCGAATTGTGTTTAGTGGCGAGTCCGAGTTTGATTGTGGGCCCACGATGGTCGTAAGAGGGTTAGACGGATGCGTGAAGAACGTAAAATCCAGAATTTTTGTGGCGCGCAACACAGCCCTCACACAAGGAGTGATGAAATGGAGTGAAATATGTTACGGTAGCAGATTACCCTTGATCTTCATTGGTGGCAAATTAAACGCCGCTGGTTATATTGCCAATGTGCTACAACCCGTTGCGCTTCCACATCTTCAGGGGCTGAAAATCCCATTTTCCAACAGGATATTGCGCGCCCTCATACGGTAAGGGCTACAACACGTTTTTAGGAAGAAGCTAACATTGCCGTCCTCCCATGGCCTGCTCGGTCGCCTGATTTATCGTCCATTGAATATGTATGGGATGAGATCGGTAGGCAACTGGGTAATTTACCACACCGTTCAGATAACTTACACGATCTCCGGCTACGGATTAAAGAAGCTTGGGTTGATATACCACAGGGAGCCGTCTAAATGAGTGCATTACAAATCGTGGTGGAGCAACTCATTATTGAAAAAAACAGTTTTAGTTTTTGTTCTTTTGTTTTCAAATTTTAATCGTTTGTTCTAACGAAAGACATCGTTCAATAAATTTTAGGTGTTGCAATTTTTATGGAAGTCAGTACATGTGATTTTTTACTAGTTGTGAATCATCCTTTTACTTTATTCTAGCATTTTAGAATTTGCACAATACCTAGGGCTGTAACATAGGTAGTCTTATAAAATTTTTCCTTTGGAAACTAGCTGCTTTGGGGAAAGTGTTTAACTGGTTTGTGTTTCAATCAACCGAATATTTTCGGATGCTTTTGCCTTAATTGGACAGAGTTAACAAAGTTTCCTAATTAACGTACTTATTTTCATAAAAATTGTACAAAATCATTCTGCGTTATCTAGTCTAGTCCAGCTGGTGTCTTAAAAATTTACGTTTAAGGAAGCAAGATGTGCTAGAAATTTTCCTGTATTTTTAAGTTTAATAAAGATACACTGTAACAATTCTGATGTGTTGTATGAGAAAAAATAAGCAGCTGCGAGTCTCAATTTCTATCGTCCGAGCTGATCTGCAGAGGCGTAACGGTTAAAATTGAGATTGATTTTAAATTATGTGTGTATGTACAAGGTTCATGAAAATAGTTAATCAAGGAAATTAAAAATCTTTAATACAATTTCTCTGGTCACATTTGGAATTTGTTTTTTCCGCTGACATCTAAAAGAGAGTAAGGATTATTATAAGATTGTCTCATTGGAATTTGAAAGCAGCGATCTACTAATCCGTTTGTGTTTGTTTTACAATTTATATTTGAATGCAGTTTGAATTTCTGATAATAAAAATCAGACTCTCACTGCTCTAGTTAAGAAAATTTAAGTCGCTCCGAAAATTTGCAATGTGCCAATTTTTTATCTGTCGTTACCTGTATTAAGACTTTAAATTTTGGCTATTTATTAATTTATTTACATTATGTAGGGTACGTTTAGGTATATTCTAATAGTCTTTCTCATAAACTTAAATTTTGGTGTAATATATTTTTTATTATTTAATTATCTTTTCGTTAGTATTATACGTCATTTCTGAGCTTGGGGTATATTTTTATTACACCTTACCAGTATGTTCTCATCCAATTGTCTAAATAAAACATTGCCGTTGTAAGTTTCAGAGATGCATCTACTTCAGTGCACTAGCTTGCCCTGAAAAGGTATGTAATTATAGATTTTCTATTAGTTTATTATATTTATAAAACGGCAAGGAAAGTTCCGAATCGCGTAAGTTTGCGATTATGAATACCCCGAAAATGACACCGATATTCTGGGTTTGGTATTGAGTAAAATAGTACGTCCAATTAGCGTTCGCCACGTTTTGAGATGGAAAAGTATCTTCACTTTTGTTTATCATTAAATTTTGGAAAAAGGTAGATTGCTGCTGTTCTTGTTGTGCCTGTATTGGTAATAAAACCAAATACAGCTTATTTTACGTCAATTTTTCTTTAGGTTTTATTTTCTCGTAAAAAAGCCAATACGTTCTGCAGATTGTACACGAATGAGTGTTTTGTGCAGCAAGATCGTTTCAATATAATATAATATAATAACTTACATGTTACATGTGAAAATCCTAAGTAAGTATCCTTTTTGTGCGAATTACGTTTTATTATGTGGACAGTTAGGTATAAAACTTTTCTAAAAATTACAGTAAAGCTAATTCTCCTGTTTAGTAAACTTGAATACAATGTTCCTTACACAGGCTTTAGTTCCTTTAGTGTCTTTATAATATATACACAAACAAACTTAAAAGTGTGTTAACTTGCACGGTTACCATTCTTGTTGATGTAGGTTATACATTGAGTTATTACATTAAACTATTCATTCATATTCAACCTGAATTTTCATTTTAAATAATAATTCTACGTAAACATTGTGTTTTGTGATTAGTTTTATTATTGTAAAGCTTTACGAATCATTTATGTTCGAACTGTTACTAATTGTTTTCATACAAAAGTTAAATAGCGGCCAGTATCTTAATTTATTGAAGATACAAATATATACAGGCTTCTGCTTCAATTAATGAGTTTACACATACTATTAAGTGCAAGTTTCTCGTTTTTGTACTCCTTATTAATACATTTATGCATTATAAAACGACAGTCCGCCCACAATTACCGATTGATTAGGTTTAATTCAGTCGGTGTAATCGTGACAACCATTGTTTTATTTACAAGGATTGCGTGACACTGAATTGAGGTCATTTTACTTATACTTAGATCAGCAGCCAGTAACATTTCGAAACTGCATTTGGAGCTTAATTAAGAAACTTTTGACGTGTAAGTTCAAATTTACATGGATATGGTACGCTCCAGTGCGTTATTCAAACTAGTCTTAATTATGATTCATTTCTACGAACTTACTTCAGAACCGTTGCATTCGAATTACAATACATAGTTATTTGTATGACTAGGTGAGGAACGATCATTTTTCAGATTGGGGGTTGAGGCGTTATCTGAGGTTCCTAACTGTGAACAGCTCTGTTATGTGCGACAGCTGCCAGCAAATGTTCGTATATAAAGTCAGTGGTACCAAACAAAATACACCTACGTACCTCACAAAAATTGAAAACACCGAACGCGTTTCAATAGCTAAGCTATCAACATCATCAACTGGCGACTGGGACAATCTGGTGCCAATCTAGAAAGGTTTACGTTTTGCAGAAACAATCAGTTTTTACGATCTTGAACATTAAAAAGTCAATGTTTCCGGACGGAAGCATAAAAATTTATTTGTGGAAATATCCTCATACTGGCGCGATGGATCCGGAGGGATATACAAACTCATAAAAGCTCACCAAAACACACCTCGCATACTTAATTTCATTAAAACTGTTTTTAGATATGACAGTCAAAGTTATAGATTCGCTCAGTTCCTATGAACAATTACTTCTAAAATGTTGTGCCGTTTTGGGCGAATTTTTCTCAAGAAGTATGTTAACCTACCTTATGTTAACAGACGAAAAAAGACAAACTGCGTTAGGTATGTTTGTTGTCATGAAATATTAATTATAAACATTCAATAATTTTAGCAATCCAAAAACTATATGAACTTCGTGTACTGACCTGTGCTCATGGTGACTTCACCTATGGTGAAACTTCGATATTTTCTCAACGTTTCATAAATCCAGACACAGAGCTTACAGTAAAATGTTACTGCAAAGGTATTGAAATTGATGGTAAGTTAATAGCTTTAGTGCGTAGTACAATGTGCTTGATATATTACTCATGTACGTGTTTATTAAGGATGCCTGTGGTAACACAATTTACTTATCATTCGGGAGGTAATGGGTTTGATCTACGTTCTCGTCTATCTTGTATGAGGTTTTTTCAAGGGGTTTCCACATACACATATAACGTCGTGATCACTGCGTATACACACATGTGCGGTTATTTAGGCGAATGCTGGGGTAGTATCTTCCCCTTAGAAGCCTAACTCCACTTCTTCCGATCCTGTCCTCACAGCACCCATCCTTAAATCTCACCCTGCATATATAATACATAATGTATATATTTATGCCGGAAATCTATGGCTATACCTGAAGGAGCGTGGAAAACTCAAGCCGCCCGCCCTCCCCTTTGGGAAGGGAATAAAACACGTTGATTTGCTTCTCCTTCCTTTACGCAGGGTTAACATTTATAATTTTTTTAGAAAAAAATAAAGGTCTAAAAAATGTTTTAACTCACATCCCAAAATTTTCTGGAAAATCAGTTGTACGTGCTTCTTGAAAACGCTCCTCTGCGTATACGTCAGTGCATGTGGTATTTACATGATGTGGCTCCCAAACATAATAACGCACTGAATCAGGGTCACTACACGATCAGTTTCCAGGATGATGGGTAGGTAAAGAAGGGTCAATTCCGTGGCCTGCAAGATCGTCTGATCTAACAAAAGTAGATTGTGGGAGTATGTGAAAATGAAGTATATAAATTACCTGTAACTATTTCAGAGGACATGAAAAATAGAATTAGTGTGCTTTCCCGAAACATAAGTATCCCAATGGCTAGAAATGTAAGTAGAGAATTTGAAGATCGGCTACAATATTGATTAAATGTGATGAGAGGCCACTTTGAGCAGTTAATATAAATACCACTTCATCGAAACACTGTATTTCGTCACTATGATTAAACTAATTTAAGTTCAACCTCCTGATGACGATGTGTTGTCAATGAAACGATCATCGAGTGATAAAATACTAGTTCAAAAGTTTAGGTTCATCCTCCTGATGTGGTCAACAAAACGATTGTCAATGAAACACAGTGTATCGGTAAAGTGCAGGTATGTATTTTGCTACAATGTTTTAATGTGCAGATCAAAACTTTGTTACCTAAATATTATTTGGTTACTCATTTTTGGAATTTTGTTTCATTTTATTACTTTTAGTCTCTGTAATACCTAGTTTTGTTAAACAATTTGTGGTTTTATTTGCAATAGCTTATACATTATGTGTGTCTTTTCATCTGACAATAATAGTACTGATACAGAGCTGATTAAACTTACGGTATTTTCAAATAATAGGTACTTTACAGTCATGAAAAAATAAAAGATTGAAGTTATGCCAAAAATGTCGCTTTTATTTTTAACCTTTAACCACCGTCGTGCGGTCACAGTGACCGCTTCCGATTTTCATTGTTTAGTATTTTCCCCTCCTCTTACCATAGAGACTTTAATGGCACAGTACCTTCAATCCACATTCTTCTCAGAGTGCTTCTAGACGTAGAAGGCGGTAGGTCCGTTTATAATCGAGCTACGTGAATTTGAATTTCGTTACCGGTCACAGTGACCGCACTACGGCGTTATCGTAACTTTTTTAACATTTAGTTTTTATAATGGAAAATAATCAACCTGGACCATCAAAAAGGGTAAAATACTGCAATGTTTTGGATAAAAATTTTGAGGAAACATGTTTACAATGGCATGAAGAAAATGATAGTGAATGATAGGGAAAAACTTGATGAAGACATTTATGAATTTAGTGAGCATGAAAGTGATTCAGAGGTTGAAGTTGAATATGATGAAGCAGAAGGTAGGGGTGAAGTAGAGGAAAAACACTCAAGTGATAAATCTGAAGATGAAATTGAAGTACAAAACAGGAAAAATTATTATGGTAAAAACAGATTCAAATGGTGTTCTGAACCATTTCATTCTCGCACCAGAACTTTACAGCACAATATTATAATGCAGTTGCCAGGTTTGCGTCCAAGTGCTAGGTTTGGAGATAAAGCAGAACCTCTTGAAAGGTGGAGTGTGTTTAATGAAGAAATGTTATTTACAATACTACGATGGACAAACTTAAAAATTGAAAAAGAAAGAAGTAAATTTTCACGAATTCCAAGACCAGAACTAAAAGATTTAGACTTAACTGAATTAAAAGCGTTCATCGGTCTACTATTTTATACAGCAGCATTTGTTTCGAATCATGTAAAATTCGAAAGAATGTTTGTAACTCATGGATCTGGTAGGGACATTTTTCGTTCGGTTATATCTAAAAACAGATTCTCCTTTTTGTTAATTTGCTTGCGATTCGACGACCCTGATAGTAGAGAGGAGAGAAAATAAAGTGATCCTGTGTGTCCTGTCTCAGAAATTTTTAATCAGTTCATTACAAATTCTCAGGCTGCTTATTCTTTGAGTACCAATACTTGTATTGACGAAATCCTTGTATCCTTTAGAGGTAAACGCAAGTTTAAAATGTACATTCCAGCAAAGCCATGCAAATACGGTCTGAAAATAATGTACTTGACCGACGCCAGAAATGGTTATTTTTATAATGGCTAAATCTACAGTGGTAAAGATACTGACGGGATTGGTCTGGCAGAAGAGTTAAAAAAATTCAGTAAGCCTAAACAAGCGGTTCTAAGACTAGCACAACCGATTTTTAATACAAATAGAAACGTGACAGCCGATAATTGGTTTATGTCGATTGAAATGTCGGAGCAGTTAAAAAACAATGGCCTGACGTGTGTGGGCACACTCAAGAAAAACAAAAAAGAAATTCCACTCCAAGAAAGGAAGTGGGTTCATCAATTTTCGGATTTACAAAAAATATGACATTAATTTCCTACGTCTCGAGAAAAAACAAAGCAGTACTTCTGCTTTCATCAATGCATCATACAAAATCCATTGATAGGAATAATAATAAACCAGAAATTATTTCCCTATACAGCAGCACTAAAAGTGTGCTAAGCATTCCACGAGCCGTCGTACTCAACGCTGGCCAATGGTCATCTTTTTCCGATTACTTGATATTAGTGGGGTCAATTCATTCCTACTTCATCAATCTCACAAAGACAGGGTCGAGTTAGAAAAAGCCGATTTTATCAAATTACTAGCTGACCAATTAGTACGACCTCATATGGAAAGAAGAATGCTTCAACAACGTACACCATGTGAACTAAGATTAAATATCAGAAGAATATTAGGAAATCCTGAAATTCCAATTCCAGCTAATGAAGAAAAATTAGAAAAGCGTAAGACATGTTATATATGTCCTCCTAAAATCAAAAGAAAAACTTTTCATCTGTGTTATGTGTGTCATAAAGCCGTATGCTTGTAGTGTAGCACGCAACTATGTAATAATTGCAAATATAAATTGTAAATTTTAAGGCTTTGCAGGTTTTACATTTTACTATATTTTTTTTAATTTTAGTATTTTTAATAAGTTGTTACATCTTTCAGCTTCAAGAAAGCACTTTTAGTTTGTTCGATTCTTTTTTGGTTTTTTCATAAATATTTTTTTATTTGACTATAGTATAAATGACTACCATACGCACATATAGTTTTCTGTTTCAATAAAAATTTATATTCCGTGATGTATATTTATTTTTATTTTTTTTTTTACTTAACACACATCTACAGCATCTCTCTTTCTTATAAAAAATGAAAAACATTGTCGATAAACAAAAAAAAGTATCGGTCACTGTGACCGCACGACGGTGACTGAGTTCCAAATATCTGACGACGGTGGTTAAGGATTAAAAATCTAAATAACAATAACTGTAAGATTTAGGTATAGGGACAGGTAAAAGTATGTCTTAAGTACTTTTCAGAGATGATGTAAAATAGTCGAGATAATCATGGGTGTGAGTTTTGGATCACCCTCTACAAAAAGTAAAAGTTTTCACAAAAGTGATGTTTTAACAAAACCAGACTATCACGAAATTATTTTGCGCATGAGAGATCAGCCCTCAATTGTTTATTTTAAATATTATAGGGTGACGATTTCATGACGATTTTCACATAAAAATGGCCATATCGTTAAAAGTACCCTGTAGAACCTAGTCAAAACCTTTCATTGGAATAGGAAAAATTAGCCTAATTGAAATTTGACATAATATACAGGGTGTTCCATTAATAAAACATAAATTTGATCTGCTGTGAGGATATGAAACACCCTGTATATTATTAAATAAAAATATAGTTGTTTCGCCTGTCTTTACAATTGTATTGTTCAAGAATAATTAATTTTTAAATTGCAACTCACTGACTATTTTGCAGAATATAGTATAGAAGCCTTAGTAAACCATCCAGTTCTTGCTTGATGGGCCAAAATCTGACAGAACCGTACTGTACAGACTTTTCAAACTTTTATTACGCAAATAAAATTATTATCTTGCAATACATTACAATCATTGGAATGAGGCTTTTTTTTCGTAAATACACTGATAACTCCGAATACTTCAGACAAATTAATAAAAACAAACAGATAAATTATACACAGCGTTGTTTAATTACATTGTAATTACATTCCTAAAACAAACCATTTTCTGCCCTGATACATTCCTTTCATGAATTAAGCGTTTATTAAAGCCAATGAAATTAGAATTTTAAGGGTTTTAAAGGAAATATGTTGTTGTTTCTTAAAAAAATTACTGTATTGGCAATATATTAGTGAGAATTCCATATTTTAATTAAAGTAAAATAAAATGTTGAAGTAAAATTCTTAATTTACGATTTCTTAAAGAAAAGGTCATTGTATTTGGTACAATGAGTTTGTTATTGTGACAGTAAATACCGCATTTTCTTACCTTTGCCTGCGTAACTCAAGTAGGTAGGTTTTAATAACACTAATTAAGCTTAACAATGGTGTAATTAACGCTCTAAATTTGCCGTGCCAATTATAATGAAGCCAACTATTTTATGATTACACTCAATTTTTTTTATAAACGAATCAACAGTTGAAGTGATAACAATTTTTTGGAAATACACTTTTTAATATTTATTTTTGAGTTGAGAATTATTTCGTGTTTTATTATCAATTATCTGAAACAAAAAAAGCTTGGTTTATTTTGTTTAGATAAATGATTGGTATTCTAGAAACAAACATAATGTTTGTTATTAAGCTATTATTATATTTAACATTATTCACATACATAAATCTCATCCTAAAAATTTATTTATTTATTTATTTAAGTAAAAAACAAGCTACGCCACTGGAGGGGATTGAAAATTATTGTGAATGGATTAAATCAGTTTATCTAAATATCGCAACAATCATAAGATGAAATAACATTTAGACGGTAAAATAATTTTAAAGAAACCTCAAACAGTACTATCAATGAAAATTTAAAATTTCAATTGGTTAATTGTAAAATGTAGCAAGCGGCTATTGATATAATAGTTATTTATGTATTAAGAGAGTAATGAGGTTTTTAGTGTCCGATGCGCTACTACCACGAGGGCTTGGAGAGCACCGAAGGACAATAAAAACCAATTATATATATATATTGAGATGATTAGAATTAGGCATAATAAAGGGGCTAGAGTTTATTGAGTTTGAAATTCTCTATAGTAGGCAAGTTAGCTAAATTTGAGGAAGTATACAGTTCATTTTCAAAGAAAAAATAGTATACGAGTGCAAAATTATGGTTTTGATGTGACAATTTACCTTTGAACTTATTCGTTCATAACAAAAACTTATAATAAGGCTTTGTGGGGTTTGCACAAGGTTGTTATTATTCATAAAAGCATTGAGCTATACCAGTAGCATATGAGAAAGGTCAACACGATTCATATTAGTGGGTACGATTAGCTTCGTGTAACTTATTTATGTAATTTCGCAATTTAATCAATGAATTTTAGCATTTTGAACACATATCAGATATTGATCACATGGGGTATAATAATTATAATACATAGAATGTATAGTATTAGGTACAATGCATAAACTATTTGAAATATGAAAGAAAGAGTTATGGTACGAACACAGTATATTAGTAATTCAAAGACAAAGTGTATAAAACATGCACAAGAAGTGGTAGTGACTTAAAAACATAATTAAGAACATAAACAACAATTGTGCAGTGTGATATTTAATATATAATTGCAAATTTTATACAAAAATTGACAAAATAGTTAAACAATATGAAAATGTGAAATGACAAAATTAAGAACTATGGAGTACAAGTGAACAGTATTTGTGTTAGAGACAGATATAAGAACACATTTTATGAACATTTCAAGAGTAGACATTTATTACACAAATTAAAAGTAAATTTATACTATTTACAAAATTATAGTTTTTATAGGGCAAGATAAGTTTAGAATAAATTATAAAAACATTTAATAGTAGGTTTCCCTCATTTCCACAAGGAATTTAACTATAAATATGTAATCTAAACATAAAATTAGAAAAGTTGGGTTAAATACCTAAATTTTAGATGTGAAAGCAGAAATTGTGTAAAAATTAAATAAAATGGGTTGAAATAGATGTAATCTGATACAGTTTTTTATGTGGAATTTGAATATGTAATTAGTTTAGTTGTAGGATATAAGATTTTTTGATATTAGTAAATTTAGATTGTAAGTTGTCAAAATGAAAATCATCGAAGCAAAATAGGGCTTGTGAGGTGTCTTTTTATGCGGAATGTTGCCCTGATTCCAAATCTGTAATTAAAAATCAAATCCGAATTGTTTTAAAAAAGATATAGCATAATTTATGTTTTAGTTAATTTTACAATTTTGTTTAGACCAATCAGAAGCTAGAATCTTTTGTGTGTAATGTAGAGAAAAAATTGAAAATTTGGTATCTAGGAGAAAAGTATAAAAGGAATTGCTGCTGATTTCTCACTCTCTTGCATTCTTTTGATTTTTAAAAATTTTTATGACTAACAAATCATAGTGTTAGTGTTATTTGTGTTAACATGTAATAAGTAACAATTCTCGTAAACATTATCGGTTTTAAAACGCGATCGACATAGACTTGAGATATCAGAAACAATTGTTTCAACCTATAACTAAATTTTAAAATAAGGTTACCGATCACATTTGGTCGATAAAATAGTAATTGTTTCGTTTTTCAAAATCGTGTGTAAACATCGGGTGATGTGCATTTTTTTATGTTAATAAATTTCTTCAATTATTTTGGATTTAATGTTTATTTTGTTGACAGTGTTTAAGATCATAAAATAAATTTTCACTTCATAACGGAATCTAAAATAAAAGTGCAAGTGAATACAAAAATCTACATAAAATAAAAATACAAAAATTAAATCCGAGAAATTATTAGATAATTAATACAAGATTTTAAAAACACAAATAAGATAAAGTGCTTGTCAGAAAGTATTTGAGCATTTTAAGTACATCGTATTTACCACATGAAGAATAGTCAGCAGTTATTTGATTTGGATGAAACTATGGAATGTTAAGCAGCATAGTTGGAACAGAAAGGCAGTATCACCGATTTATGGAAGGAAGTCTACGTCCAATGTTTAATGTGGAGCAACCTGACATGACCATTATTTGGAATTTGCAGCAACACATATGAGTTGTATTTCTCCATCGTAACCCTATTGCATTGATTATTTTTTATTGATGTCCTGTATTTATTTTTTTTGATAACGTATAAATGTTTGTACGAATCACGTGTCAATATCTGAAAAGTAAATGAATCGGTGTAATTACAAAATTAATAATTTTACCTCAAACAAAATTAAAATTGTACTCAATAATTTAGGTCGATTGGAGAAATTTTTGGCAGGCTACATTTAATTCAGTATTAAGTACACAACGCATGCGTAGTTTGTGCAAATTTCAACAAAGTTGGTTTCACATCGTAACTATTTATTACAAAATACAAATTGATCATTTACATGAATATTCCCAGATTTAATTTATTTTGCCAACAATCAATGTTTATTACAATTGAACCCTATCCCCAAAAGAGATTTTGAGTTAGTACGACGCATATGTAATTTTTTTTTATAAAATACTATTATTACAAATAAAAACCTTTATGCCCATTTAATAATTTGAGTAAAATTAATAAATAGATTAAACAAATATTTTTAGCACTTGCCATCACAATTAATTTAGCGCAATACAACACAATTTATATATATATATATATATATATATATATATATATATATATATATATATATATATATATAGAATTTAGAATAAATTTGTGGATAAACATCTAAAACCATTAAATCATTTTAAACCAAGTATTAATTAGTATTTCATCAATAATAAATTTGATATCCACTTCAGAAATTGTAAATGATAACAAACCGCCGCTGCTTAAACCATCATCTAAGTAGTTTGAAGGTTAAAAAAGAGGCTGCACACAATAAAATTAACATTGAAATTAATGAAAATTGTCTTAGAATGAAAGAAACTCCATACATAACTTTTGCGTACATTTTATTTTTGTAAAAGTGTGATCAAGGAGACTACTTCTTAGGGCGGATTAAAAAAAATTAATACACAATTAATTAAAAATTGAGATAATCTTGATTAATATCAACGCAGAACTGTTAATGATTTTTAAGTGTAGCCATTTTGATATGTCAACATGAAGATCTGAAATAATTTCTAACTAAATGAAATTTTTTCTCCTTCAATCATCAAAAATAAATCTATTAGTGATTGTACAGTTTGTTAAAATTACCTAAAAGCCATATAACGAAATCTAACGGATGAATGAATAATATTCTGTTAAAACAATCAATTTAAACGAGTGATATGTATAATTTGTGTGTGGTGAATTTAATACCTAATAAACGAACAATAGTAGACACAGTATATTATATATAATATATAAATATAGCTTAATAAATGGCCGAAGGACTTCTTTCACAATTACTTGGATATAACTGCGTACTGATTTTTTGAGTTTATTATAAATATTAGTTGTTTAGCAAATCATTTAAATGTTGGAACTCGACTATTGAACCGTAATATGTTTTCAGCTTAAAATCTTGAAAAAAAAGGGAAAATGCCACGTATTTCATTCCCTCGCCAAGGGGGAGGGCGGGCTGCTCGAGCTTTCCGAGCTCCTTCAGCCACAATCATGGATTCCCAGCATACATACATACATTACGTATATATATATATATATATATATATATATATATATATATATATATTGTGATGGTTAAATATGAGATGATTTAAAATGGCGACTTATACATTTGTGACGAAAAATTATTTAGTTTGGAAATAATAATTATATATTATATTTATATTTATTTTGAGGTAATTTAAATTTTAATGTTAATAATATGATTGAAGTAATTATTATAACTTTTATGTTTATTGCACCGGACTAGCTCAGATCTCATATGGGGATAGAGTTCAGGGAATTTAGTTTGAAGTTAAAACTTTGAATCTGAAATGTGTATAAGAAATATCCTTTATATAATTATATTGAAAGTATAAAAATTATTTTGAATGTAATTTGCTATCAACGCATGCGTTGTAATGAACTTAAGTGAAATTAGAAACTGTCAAAGATGTCAAATAATTAATTTAGAAAATTTAATGTTTAGAACCAAAATGAAAATTTAGAAAAAGAAAATAAATTAATATCTTTACAGGTGTTTACACAAGTAAATATTTAAAATTCTTAACCAAAAACATATATGTAACAAATATAAATTGCAGGAAATTTTATCAATGAATGTTCACCATAAGTAGGGTTATTAACATTTGTGACTCACATATACTGTCCTCCCTGTTGATTGATGTCTTCGGATAACTCCAACTGGATGTAGGCAATGTCCACTCGATTACAGTTGTCACCATCACCCATATACTGCGAACTTGATTCTTGGTTGTCGAAGACACCAACTTCCAAACTTAAAGATGTTTTCTCCAAAATCGGCAAACTCCAACCACTTGTTTTATTTCGGTAACTTTTTATTTAAATAATTTTTAAGCTTAATGAGTGATATCGTTTTAAAATTATGTTTAAATAACCAAAATTTCTGTTGATAACACTTTTATTTTTAGCTACCGATTCAATTTTTGTTTAAAAGAAATTGTCCGAAGAAATAAAACAACTTTGACCAAATAAAAGTGGGTTTTAATTTGGTATAAACGGAATTAATTTAAGTTGGATAACACAAAAGCAAATCTTTACAAAATCGTGACACAAATTAACACTAACAAAAATATTTTTCCAAAACGACAGGTATCGGAGACCGAATTATTTATTTCAAACCGTCGATATAAAAACAAGTGCTCTCGAACGTATTCTTCGTAACGTAAAACTTCTTGACGAATTTAAATTAGGTTATGAACTTACTCTTTAACACAAATTTCACAACACTGTTTTAACCTTTTACACTTTTGAACAAATTCTAGAGAGAGTGATTTCCTGAGCGCTTGCTTTTATATGTTTCTGGTTGTTACCAAAATTCATTTTTTACAGCCATATTGCAAAAGTAACTAAAGCTATGATTGGTGGATCTAAATTACAAATTGGACTCAAATGGAAATTTGGCCGTAACTTTCTTATACATGATCGGAATTGAAAATTAAAACGGAAATGAAAACTACGTAAAATTTTGAACAAAAAGACACCTAACAAGCTATAATTCCTAACATTAATATACGAAGTAACCTAATCTAACTTAAATAAGCTTCTAACTATTTACACTTACAAGCTATACTAAAACTAATTGCAAAAATGGAATTCTGAGAACATTTTACACAAGAATACATATCTTTTGTGTTGGAAATATTTAATTTAAAGAAAATTTTAAGCTTTTGTAATATTATCTAAAATTCACCTCAGAATTAACATAATTTTTCGGAGAAAAGCGCTGTATCCTTATAAAAACTGTGTCATATTAAGAAAGAACATCTATTATTTGCTTTAAGAGCAAAATCTAAGTCTAATAATTTGAAAAAAGTATAAAATTATGTAAAAAACCTAAAAATTACAACCTAACTTAAATCTAAAAATGAAAATAATTTATATTTAAAAATGTTTTTAACACTTAAAATGCTATGTTTAAGGTTTGTACTTCTTATCTTTATTATTCTCACTAACTATTTGCAATGCATAAAGTCATATAGTGTTGCATTGAAAGTCTCATCGTCTAACAATCTTTTTGAAATATTTCACTATAAAATGTACGGCACTATAAATGTTTGTATGCCAAAATGTTCTATATGTTGTTCTTATTGTGAAACTTGTAACATAATTTTTGTCACTAATTCGCTTCCAAAAATATGTGCGAAAAATGTCTATACTGTCCATATTATAACCCTTTTATTAAATTTTTGTATTTCCTGCATTCAAAAACTAAACATACATTATCCCTAACATAATCCTAACTATATAGTCCATGTTTAAACACCTGTAAAGTGTTCACTTGCCAAATTACCCTTGAAAAATTGATTTTTATTGCAATAATTGCAATACTAAAATGACTTTACGAAAATGGTTATATTTAACATTCTTGACAATTTTGTTAGCAGCAAATTGCTTTTTATGATAAAACCAAACTAAGTAAATGATATTCAGACTAATTTATACCAATCAAATTTATTTTAATCACATCGTGAACCAGATTTATATAAAATAGTGTCTTGCACTTGTATCGAGCTAGAAATCACCCCTTTTTATTACCCAAATGTCATTTAAGCTGTCCGATACTTCTATTACCTCTTTCTGAACATCTCAATATATATATATATATATATATATATATATATATATATATATATATATATATATACGTGGTGGGATTAAGGATGGGTATGGTCAGGATAGGATCGGAAGGAACGGAGTTACGGTTCTGAGGGGGAAATACTACCCCAGCAATCGCCTAAGCACCCGCACATGGTGTGCATATACGTAGTGACCATGCCGCTACATGTATATGAGGAAAACCCCCTGAAAAAACCTCATACAAAGTAGACGGTAACGGTAATCGAACCCATTATCTCCCGAATGCTAAGCAGACCATGTCACCACTACGCTACCAGCTCGGTTAAGATCTCGAAATCAAGGTTTATAGGAATAATATAAGGATTTACAAATGTATGTAACTAGAAACATTATTCAATAAGTTTGTTACAATTGTAGTGTTTAATTTGAAGATTTAATAGTCACTAATATCGATGGTTTCATTCAATTTAGTTACAGAGCAAAGTAAATATTTTCTTTATGTTAAGTTTGGAAAAGTATCTTTAGACCAAACTTAATTTGTTTTGAATAACAGACAAATTTCAGAATGCATGCCAATTAATTGTACGGTTGACATTCTAACGTATTTGGCAGGTAAACTGCGTTAATTAATTACTGGCTTTGACATATTTCATTATGGGGGCAAGTCAGTGTAAAATCTAATCATATTGAGTAAATTTCTTTGATCAGAAAAGATGTTTAGCACATTACTTCATGTATTAATTCTTTTATCACAAATTGGATCAATTACTTAAACATGTTTAAAGTTAAATAGATATTTATGATTTATAGGTCAGAGACCAATTTAAAAATTTAAAATTAATGTCAAATATTAAGCAAAATTTTGTATGGAACAAATAGATTTGAATAACAGTATAAGCCAAATTATACACGTGAACTTAAAAAATAATTTATTAAACCAATGTTAACATACATCTATTTCAATTACCAATAAATTGAACGTTCAATAACATTTTTAAGTATTAATGAATTTTTATAAGCTTAATTATTAAAACTATATTTAAGATGGTTTTTCTATAAATTGAAATTGAGAAAGGTTGCAACGGGCGCAATACCTTTTTTTTTACTCGTGTTGTTTACACCCTGCTCCAAAGAAGATATTATGGTTCTCTTACCATTTTTAATAATGTCAAAATTATTGAATAAAAATTTTCTGTTGTTTTTGTGAGAATTGAAATGATTACCTTTTTATTTACGCCGAATGGGTTTAATTTATAAAGATATCATCTACTGGTTAGTTTTAATTCGCTTGCTATTTAATTTCAATTTGAATAAATGAACTTTAATATTTACGTTTGTAAATTCTTTTCTTATTTAGGTGCGCCAGCCAGCTCAAATGTTAAAAGAAATGGTCACTTTTATGAATTATCAAAATTTATACTCAATTCGATTGTCTATCATTTTGGATTTCTATTGAGTTTACTTCCTTCCGCATTTATATATTCAATATTTATATAAGCTTTTAATATTAATAGTCTTTAATAATAAAAATAAATCAAACGTTATACTTATTTAATTACTGAAATTCGCAGTGCAAAAATGTTTTGTTTACAAGAACATTAACACTCAAACCTTTAATTTTAAGTAATATTCTTAACATGCAACAAAAAAACCTTTTATCAAAATTGAAAGGAAAGTTTCCTGTTCAATTTTGGTATTCAAATTCAAGTTTATAGAAAATGAAGTACATAAACGTTTCTTTATTTACACTATTAGAAACGTACTTATTTGGTGCCTCTTTGAAAGCCGATGACGTAACTGCAATGTGGTCGAGCCGATGACGCAATTGGGCCGGTGAGGCAATTGACGCTTTGCTTCTTTTGTTCCCACGATATCTTGTTTACACCTTTTTTGTGGATTAAGTCTATTGCAATTTTCTTTTCAACACTTTTATAATTTTTGTAAATAATTGCTTAATATATTTATAATAGTCCATTATTACTTTAATTGTTCAATTTTAACGACAAATTGCTTGCGCGACGAACTGCAGGCGAACTATCAACTGTCGTGCTTTTAATTGTCAATATTTTTATTACTTTGCATTATATATCGATCTATTACACTGTATCGATTGTCTTACTTTACATTTAATCGTTCAATATTTAAACACAATATTGGAATACTTTCGGTACGTACAGAAAACGTGATTTTTAATTATTGCATAACCACTAAATGTTATCTTACTTTAATTTATTATAAGTTTTGTTATCAACGAATAAGTTCAAAGGTAAATATGTAATTAATAATTAATTTTTAATTATCTTACTTTACTTCTAATTTTAGGGTAACTCGACTATTACCTTGTAATTCGTGCCTTGGTGACTAATTACTCGGTTGGTGATTTTCTACCACCTTTGATCGCTTACTTAAGGCGACTGCTTTAAAAAAAGGCACGTCATTATGACAGCGTCTCTCCCTCTACGAAACATTTACGTTTCCTCAATTGCTCCGTTTATTTAAAGACTTTCCAATTAAATATGCAAGTAGCGTAGTGAAGAAAATTCAAGATTTTCATCTTAATATTAAACAAATTCAAATACAAATAACCAATAACCATTTCTTTATCTAGAAAAACAAAATAACTAATTACTGTCGTGTAACTTCCCGCGTAATTTGAAATTTTCTAAGGCACCCGTTACAATAACATCGTACATATTGCGGACAAAATTTAAAATTTGCACATAGTTATATCAATACTCATACTGGAAATAAGTATTGAGCTTGGTAAAAAAACAATTAGATCTATTTCTTTTTGTTTGACAAATTTTTGTTCACGCCAGAGAATTGAGGCCTTGGTATTAACGAAGGCTACGAATAAACACGTAAATAAAGTACACTCTCACTTTTAACCTACTTATTTTAATCTAGTAATTAAATACTTTCCAGATACATGTTCAGATTTGCCAGAATATGCTTCTTGTGGTTATCTGCGATTTCGACAATATTCGTTTAGAGAAACAACATATAATTTATTAATGGAATATCAAAAGAAAGATTTACATAATAGAGCAATACGATATCTTAAGAAAGAGACAAGAAGATGTAAGTCTTGTGGAAGTGGAAATTTTATTAAAATATTAGGTTCAAGGAAAGAACAGGTAAATATAATCTAACTGCTAATTGTTACTTTCCAGATTACAATAGTTCACTTTTCTTAGACTTTACATTATTGGTGTATCGATAGTATAAAGCAATATTTATCTATATAAATTATTTGTACTTTGAACAACTACTAACCTAAAATTGAGTGCAGTTTCAAATTTTTTGTTTGTAAAATGTTGGTATGGGTTAAAATATTGTATATATCTCATTATATGAATACCGTTACTATCTGCTGCGCCTGATATTTTCTCAAGTAGTTTTCTACGTAACGTATAGCAGCATGATACTATGTGTCACTTAAGGAAATGGTGTAATACGAGTACCTCAGTGAAACTAAATTTTGATTACTAATGAATTCCTTTTTATTAAGACCAGATTGTTGAAAATAACTTTTATTCGTTTTGAAGAAAATTGGTTGAGATTAATTATAATGTTAATATTTTTATAACGTTTGTAAGAAAGCCATTATATGTCTGGTAACGCTATTATATGTTAATTAGTGTAGAATCTTTCTTTAATTCCGACTTAATGACACATTTCGCTTGCAAAATTGTTATTGTAAAGTTTACCAAGTTATAGGGCACCCGAATTGATTATCAGTGTTCATAGGTTGTCGTTGAAATATTATTTGGTATACTAGAGTGCAGTTGTGTAAAGCTTGAGTTAATTGCGATAATGTCGTGTTACATGTTAAATGTAATGTTCCGATTGGTAGAATAAAATATCGTATTTAAGAAATTTTAGAGCAGTTTGGTTGGCTTCTTCAAGGGGTTAATGTCAGGCACTCAATCAATGAATATGTAGCTAATGGTAATGCGAAGGGATTAGCGGTAGCCGCGACGTCATGCGACAAACATGTGTGAGTAGATTATGTAGTCGCCCTGTTCGCTGAAGGACGTAAAAATGTAGAGGCTAGATATCTAGCGTTGTCACTAGCGGCTCTTATAAAATTTAGTCCATAATCTATAGATTATCCTCACGAAACTCCTAGCTTTCTGATGATTTACAGAGACTCCAGTTTGGTTATATGCCGTTTTGTTTTGATAATCTATCGACTATATATATATATATATATATATATATATATATATATATAATAAAATTATTAGATACAGCCTATAATGGTGTCAAATTAAACTCTTTCATTTATTTGAGCTTTATTATTTTCTTCAGTCAATCTAAATATATCATAAATATACTACAAAATCATTAAGTAATTTTAATGATTTTGTATGTAGTATTTTATTATTGAGAAATTAAATTTAGATCTGACTAAGCATAGTATCTAATAATTAGTGTATAACTATTCAGCCAAAACTAATATTTATTATATATATATATATATATATATATATATATATATATATATATATATATATATATGATTGAGTTTTAAGCAAAACGATCTAATTTGTGACTAAGTATAGGTTGCTCTTGAAAATACATTTCGTTAGTAATGCTACCTGTCAGTTGGTTAATTATTAAGTGCTAGGATTTAGTGAAAAGATCTAAATCATCTGTATATTTTTGTCATTGGTGACTAAGTAAAACTACCAATTAAGAAATATAAACTTCTAACTGTCAGCAAAAATAAGAGCTGGTGTCTGGATGGTCATTTGGACCATTGCGGAATTGTGCTAACTGTACGTAAGAATGCCTTGAACGTTTTTATTTATATGTCTATGTCTGAAAATACCGCTATAAAAAGGGTAATATTTTCATGTTAAGAATTTGCAGTATAGTTCCTGTTCAAGTGTAAGGTTCCTATATTTTAATACGTTCACGACTTCATTTCAAGGTAATTTGCATTATTTCGATTTCTGGGTTGATTTGTTTACTTGGTTTGTGTTTGTGGTAACTTGGAGTTTGACGTGAGTAACCCGCCATACTATTTCTTTATGTTCGGTGTTTGAGTAAAGAAAAGTAATGGGAGTTTTTTATTTTCAACACGTCATCAAATGATTGCTGGAGAGCAATCATCTGATCGACACATCCTCTCACTGGCATGAAGCCACCTTGCACATACCAAATCTTAGTTTGTGTAGTTTCTCGTACTCTATCAATCAGTATTCTTCCAAATGCTTTACGAGGCACGCAGAGCAAGCTTATTCCTCTGTAGTTCTTACAATCACTCTTGTTCCCCTTATCCTTATACAATGGTACAACGATCGTGCTCTTCCAATCCCTCGGCACTTTTCCACACATAAGGCATATGTTGAATAATTCTCACAATCTTCGTATAAGCTTTGTACTACCATACTTGAGCATTTCACCAGTGATTTCATCAACCCCTGCTCCCTTGCCGTTTTTACTTCACAATCCTCCCATACTATTTCGTTGGTAATAGTCATCACTCGTGCACCGTTCTGTTTTGGGCCACGTTTTGTATTTTTGACCTATTTCCAGAAGAGTTTTTTGTTTCCCTCAAAATCATTCTGCATTTTCTCTCCTTCCATAGCCATCGCTTCCTCTTTACTTATTCTCACTGCCTCCTTCGCTTCTTTGTTTCTTAATCTGTACACTTCATATAATCGCTTCATCTCAGTCTCATTTTTGCAGCAATCATTGCCATGTGCGCATCTTTTTTCTTACATACTGCCTTTTTTACCGACTCATAATAAAGTCTATCATACGTTTAGATTCACCTCTTTGCCATGTATACATATGCACATTTTTATGTTTAAACCACGTATTGGATACATATAGGCTTCTCTCCACACAGATGTTCAGGAGGTGTTCACCATTCTCATTGACTCTTTGGTCTCCGAACTTTCCTATCCCCCACTATCATCACTATTTCGTTTGGATTACATACGTTCAACACGTTCTCTACTTCATTCTAGAAGTTTTCACGCTCCTGGTCTCTTTCTTCACCGGTGCATAGCATGCAATAAGAAAAATTCCTCGAAACTCCAGTTTCATTCTAACCCATATTACCCGGGGAGATACCAATTCGTATTGTTTAACACATCTTTTCGCTCTTTCACTTATGATCATCCCAACTTCTTTTGCGCTATGCACTTCAGTCTCAGTTACTGACCATAGTGTCAGGCTGCCATCCTCCATCTCCACAGCATCCTTTCCTATGCGCTTTGTCTCCGATACACACAGAATATCAAGGCGTCTTTCGTACATTGCATTCGCAATTTCAAATTCTTTACCATGCATACCTCTAACATTCCACGTACCGACTCGCCATTCATTCCTTGCATAGTCGTCAGCAACGGGGCCTGTCTGTTTTGAGCCCTTGCAGCCAGGTTGATCCGAGGCAATTGTATTGTTCTCTTGAATAATACCATAGCGAGCAGACCGGTTACTGGCCAAATCGTGCCCCGGACGATGTAGCAATCCCTACTAACGGTATCGTCCTACTACAGGACAGTGATTTGTCTACTGTCACGACAGAATAGATAGATATAAATAGATCGTATACTTACTGTATGAATCTCAAAATTTACATATATACATGTACATTTTCCTCTTACCTGCCCTTCAATCACACCACGTTTCAACCATATTGCTCCATACGCGATTCCTGGCCCCGCACGACTTGCTGTTATTTATTAGCGACCAAATAATTCAATTATTATTTTTTTTTCTTTCCCGAGTTATAGTTATTTCTTTATCATTTAATATTTATTTATAAAATCAGTTTTATTATTGTCGCGAGCCGTGATAACTTAAATAAATATTTTATTAGTTCTCTGTGATTGATTGTTATTGCAAAAATGTTTACCTGTTTGAGTTCAATCCTTCGACAAAAGGTTTACGTTTGCTTTATGGTTTTGTGAGTTTTAACAATCACATGGGTCTAAAAGAGCAGTATTTTTCTTAAAAATTCAATACTGTAGCAATCCTAAATGTTATTTCAAGCCTATTTCAACTAAAGTGCCTTTTACTGGTTAGATTATTATTATCTTTGTTTATTATTAATATTCAAACCGCTGGGTATAAAAACCTGTTCAAACACTTACCCTTATTTTATTAATTTAGAAGTTGTCATTAACATGTATTTGAAAGCAACGAAATAAACGTAATTATTTAACTTTAAAGGTACAATAATCTTTTGTTTAAATTTTTTTTATTACAAAATTTACAATTTACCCGATTTCTTGTTTTATTGTTTTGAAAATAAACGAAGGTATTTGAGTTCAATCGAAAAGTAAACTTTTACAGTAAAACTTCTTTAAATATTTCTTATTTATTAACAAAATATTGAAAAGGAAGTGAAGTATGCTAATTATTTAACTTGAAACTGTGCAACTCTATTTAATTTACTCGACGTATATGATATGCTATTTACTATTTAAAATTTTTATTATTAAAATTTTTAATTTACAATTGCTGGTGACGCGCCTACCTGCTTTCCTTTTGCCTTTACCTGCTTTCTTGTTTTATTATTTTGAGAAGAGAAGGTATTGTACTTCTATCGATAATGTGAACTTTAGTAAAACTAAATTTTCTTTAAATAGCTACATTTCTTATTGATAAAATGAATATTGTAAATAAGTGAGGGATACTAATGATTTAAATTAAAACTATAAGATCTATTCAATTTAGTATGTATTTAATTTGCTACTAAAAACTGAATTGCATTATTTATTGACTTAATTCATTTACTGTCGGATTTAAGATGTATCTATATTTCAATTGTTAAAATTTTACAGAAACGCGCGGGTTTCCCCCTAACGACCTGGCCTCTCTTTCTTTTAACTACTAAAATGCGTTTTATTTATTTGAGAAAAGAAACAGTATTTCATTCAGAATTTTGATTACAAATTATATCTAGTTATTTGTTTATTTTGTCTATTTATTTGCTTTGGAATGCGGATTCGATCCAGTTAAAATTAAGTTATTTTATTAGTTCTCTATAATTCAATTGTAACAAACCTTTTTTAGTCGTGTTAAAAATATACCATAATTTAGGCAACTTCGTTGATTTTTGTGTCATGTAAATTGCATACCTTAGTGGCTGAAAAAGAATACGTTTAGATATTTTAAAGTGGGGTAGTACGCGCAATTCTTTTTGCACATTGAGTTCATGCGCAGACATTTATTTTTTGGCAGTCGTTGTTACGACATGAAAGAAAAAAGCTTCCATTTTGTTCTTGAGTATTTTTATTGAAAAAGTGTCGTTAAATTAACGGTAAGAGTAATTAAACCTATTTTTCTTTGTCTATTATATTTATACTTTTTAGCCACTTTTATTACACTTTTATTTTTACCTTTATTACGTTACATTTTCCTATTACGTAATTCCATTGTATTATTACGTTTCAATTTAACGAGGATGACGCAATAGAGTTGTTGCTATGTAGAAAATTATAAATAAATGGTACATTAATCCATTTAAATCAACCAAGTTTGGCTTTTTTTAAAGAATTTATTCATTTGGGATCAACAAATATCAAAACTCTTATCATATTTCCATTTCAAGATTGATTACACAACCAAAATTGAAAGCGTGGCTTCGTCAGCACATCTTTTATTTTAAATACTATACAATTTTTCAACCGTCCTAGTTTTTTTTTCTACAGGTCGTTATTTTATAGTTATTTTTCCTTCGGAGAAAACACTTGTTTTTTTCGGTAAAAGTCCGTATGTTTCGCGCACTACACTCACTAGCGTACATTTACCTGTTTGTTCCACTTATTTAGTTGAAGGTTAAAGTTGAATTGGTTGATAATTGATGTTGAATGAAGTCAAAGATTCTAAATGACATCGAAAAATTACGCTTAAAAGTTCTCTTTCAGTTTAGTACTAATATATGTAAGTTTTTGTTTGCAAAACCTTCGAATAAATTAAAATTGGGTTAGATATTAAAGATTGTATTAGTTTATTAAATGCTGAAATTGCTAAGTCGTTAAAATGAATTTTGGGTCATTTTAACGTTAAATCTGTGATTGGTTTTTTGTCAGCAAAGTTTACAATAAATTTTTTGTAGGAATTAATCATGCCTAAAATAATTCTTTACCTTTGACTTCAATTACATCACTGTTGTTTTTTACAGGGTTTTGCAAGAAGATTACACAAAGACCTAAAAACTACTTTGACAGAACGCACAGAGAGGATATTTGCAGCATTGCTTCATAAAAATTCGGGAAATATGGTACAAAATAATCCTCAAGATAGTAAAGAAGTACACACTTCTGGTAAATATTAAAACGTGCTATTTCTATTAAACGGTTTTTTTAACATTTAAGGGCGAAATTGGAATGTGTATAGCACGAATCCAAGAGAACTACTTAAACTACATGGAAGCTTATCATTAACTAGAACGTTCTCTTATGCAGATTTCAGCACTTGCCAATGTTCTTTCATACTTATTAATATGTACACACAAATGTTAGATCATTGCAAAGCAGCAGGTAAAATTTGCTCAAAATTTAATACATCAATACTGCTTATCGTTATTTGTAGGTGAAACGGAGGAAATGTTGAACGCCATGATAGAATACTCTTATATTTGCATTCTTTCTTCAAATGTGCCTCACGCAATAAAAATATTACAAGATGCCTCGCTTACGGTCCAGGTAAGTTCTACATATTAGAGGTTACTTAAACGCCTAAAAGATCTTTCCTCCGAATGGGAATCGAAACCTTACAATTAACGCTGTTTCCATCTGATCAAATGTGTGCGTTAGTGTGTATGTATGTATATATATATATATATATATATATATATATATATATATATATATATACATACACAGGGTGACAGAAAAAAGTGCCATGCATAGTGCCACGCAATAGAGGACACTAAAATAAGAAAAAAAGTTCCTATGAACTTAGGTCCGCAACGTCTTCGTTTAAAAGATATAGTGTTGAAGTTTAATTATTTTTTGTTTTTTTTAAATATCTCTTTACAATGATGTAATAAGCGGACGAAATTTTGTATACAGGGGCTTTTTATCACGCAGAATTTAAATATGACCTTAGTTCTTTTATTACTGATAGAGGGCGCCACATACGATTTCCATCTTGTTTGAATCGGTGCTAACTTTTTTGCCTTACACTGTACGTCATTTTCGACTAGAAAAATTTGTTTTCCCATCTTTTCTGCTTCAGAAAGGTATGCCTTATTGAAGTCGCTGGGACCAACGGTTTACGAGAAAAATGCATCCAATGCATGCAAATTATCCAAAGCGCCAAAGTAACTTATTTGCAAAAACAATGACATAACACTTCAACAATTAAATTTTAATAGCAACAATGAAGGGCAGTGATTAAAAAATACATTAAATTTTTAGAAGATGTTCAAATTGTTGTCCTTGTACTTGAATACATTTTTCAATTCTTCTTCTTAAGGATTGACGGCATCTTTGAAATATTCCTGGGTTATTACGAAATCTATCTGTGGATTCCATAATTCTTATCCATAGTTGATCTTCGTTATGTATTTCTACAGAATAAACATCATTTTTCATGAATCCCCAAAATGAGAAATCGAGGGGATTAAGGTCGGGACTACGAGCTGGCCAAGGTACAGGTCCCCCTAGACCAATCCACCTATTTCCAAATCTCCTATCAAAAAATTCCCTTGCCAATCGAAAAAAGTGAACTGGCGCGCCATCATGCATGTAACGCATTCTACCAATAATATCCAATGGAACATCTCTAATAACGTATTTAGTTCATTCTCCAAGAAATTTCAATTATACCTGCCCACACTTTAATAGAAAACCCATTTTGGTGACTTCTAATTACGGTTTGATGAGCATTTTCATCACTCCAATGGTGCATATTATGTAGGTTCAGAACACCATCTCGGCTAAAACCAGCTTCATCAGTAAACAAAATTGGAGAAAAAATATCGATGATTGATTTTGTAACCATTCGCAAAATTGTACACGAGGAAGATAGTCATGTTCTAATAGTGAATGAACCTTTTGGAAATGATACGACCGAAGAAGTTGTTCATTGAAAATTTGTCTAACTGATTCACGGTTAACATTTCGTACCGCTGAACTTGTTTTCCTGGTGCTTGTTCTCGGATTATTTTCTACCATTCGTAAAACAGCTTCTTCGCTTCGAGCAGTGCGACGAGTTCTGGAAATTCCACTGTTAACTTTTGGTTTTTTAAAACAGCCATCTTCACCCAAACACCTATGAACGTCAATAAATGTCCTATTATGAGGAATATGCCTTAATGGATATCTTTCTCGATAGATACGTTGAGCTTCGGAAGAATTTGATGTAGCTGCGCCGTAACTCATAATTATGTCCCTGTATTCTTCAAAAGTGTAGTGAATAATTGTTGAAAGTAATTTTGAAAAATCAATAAGAGAATCAATGAAAAACTTAATCAAGAACACAAAATACCTCTAACAAGACAATAATATTTTGACAAGTGTCATGGATTTCGTTTTCTTTTTCGTAAATTTCCATTGCCTGTTATTTTCATCACTCCAATAGTACATATTATTTTATGTTCCTAAAATGGTTCACTATACTTTTGAAAAATACAGGCATATGATTATGTGTTACGGAAAAGCTCGGTCAAATTTCTCCAAAGCTCAACGTATCTATCAAATTTTTTCAAATATCTCAAAAACAAAAAATCACACCATCGATTTCTTGCGGCCACTTTATTGGTCCCATAATTACATTTTTTCCCCATTTAACCTAACTTGTAGTGAGAATCCTTATCTCTGACCCAGTGTATCTTCGGCCTAGCACAGAGGAAAGGGCGGTGATTATAACTCAGCATAAAACTTGTACAGCACAACAAATCAATATAATAAATTGGCGTACAAAAACGTAAAATATGATGTTAAGAAAGTTTCTAACTGCGGCGTCGAAACTACTTGAAACTCAATAGTGCTACTTAGTTACAAAGCGTCGAAAGGAATACATAAAACCCGTAACATAAATGCCGAGTAGAGTCCCGGCGGATTTTTCCCAATGTTAGAAAGTTCGTTCGGATAAATCAACAATCAAAAACTTTTTTTAACGTAAATAGTTAACCCACAAAAGCAAGCGTTCTAGAGGTAGCTGTTTCACGTGCAAAAATATCTTAATAAAAATAAATAATAATACTCTAACTAGATGCATGCCATACGAAATTAATTGCATTAAACGCTTTATTTTCTAGCAACAAGAAAAATCGAACGTTTATGAAGAACAAGATGAACAATGGAAAATTCCGTTAATTAAAGCAAAAATTCAAACGCTGTTTGGTTACGCATTTCTGGAAATTGGACAACTTGATGATGCTTATAAGTGCTTTACTGACGCATTGCAGCATTATGGTAAATATTGGGTTGTAATTATACTAATAATAATAATACGCAATAAAATCACTCGGTAAAATTACATGAATAAATTATGTAAACAGAACACAAACTATAGTTAAAGTTATTATTAGTTGTCTGAGTTTACTATTAGTGTTTGGTTAGTAATGATGTTTCGCACAGTGCCAAGCTGGCAGTATTTTTGAGATCACGCCACCTTCACACTGTAACTCGCCTTGTGTACGTTATGCAATAACCGGTGATCATTGCCCACTAGTTCAGTGAATGTACTTCAGTAATGCGGGCACACAAGTGGCATCAGTAAAATTTGACAATATTTCCTGGCTTCGATGTACCTCTTCAACTGATTTGCACCACGTCACTTTGAATTAATGGAATCACATCAAAACGAACGCAGCAAAATTACTGTGACAATTGATAAAACTAAGGTCACATTTCACCTTATAGAATTTATTTTCAAGCATTTCATATTAAATAATTAAAGGTTTCACGTATTATTGCATATTTTAAATTCACTTTACTCCTTGTTCTATAAATAAAAAAAATAAAATACTTATTTTGAACAATAAAGTTGTTACACGCAAAAATCCACAGTAGCATCGTGTAGATTTATTAAAATAAGCGGGCTGCCGATTAATCTTAGTAAGTTGTAAAACAGCTGTAATTGCTTCAACATTGCTACTGGTCCGAAAATAAAGCTTAAAACCGTTATTAAATAAGGTGCCACTGTAATCAAACCTATTTAGCAAAGATATTGATTTTCATGTGGTTACTATAGTTGTGTAATAAAACTTACTCACTATAACTGTAAAAACATTAACTGAATTTTGAAATGGAGCTTGACTTACGAACATTATCTCAAGCTCCCGAGACGAGGCAGAGGTTAGAGCCAAATATGCGTTAAGCTATTCGGGATTCAATCGTAACCCCTTGCGTATACCTTCTTTTATAAATATAACCATGAAATTTAAGCAATTATAATGTTGAAGATGATATTCATAATATACATTTAACGGCGAAAATGAAGGTCAACAATATTAACACAATAAAACAGTTAGTATTTGAAAATAATAATAATAATTTGGTAATTTTAAGTGTTACTTCTTAACAAACAAAATAAACCAACGTACCACACAAAATTAAAAAACACCGAACGCGTTTCAATAGCTACGCTATCATCATCGGTGGTTGACTAGGGTGCACTAAAGAAAATTTCTAATGTATGTATATGTGTGTGTATATATATATATATATATATATATATATATATATATATATATATATATATATATAGATGATTAGATAAGATTAAGATAGGGATTGGAGAGTTTAAACTGGTAATTTGTTTAGAACAAGTTGAGATCAAGTATGATACGTTTACGATGCATTTAATTGATGTAATTTGGTATACGATTGCAAGAAAGTGGATTTGTATTTGTTAAAACAGCCTTAATAAAATTTGTACAATTTGGTTCAATCATAAAAAGCATTGTGCTACATAAAAACATGTCAGGAAGGTTAAGTAAAGTTATTTCTGTAAGTACGATTAAGTACTTAGTTTTGTTTCATTAAATTACAGTTCATTAAAAGTATTTTGGAAATTGGATGTTTTACAGGTGTTTAGCACATAGTGTAGAGTTATGTTTATATTAGGGACATATTATAAGTAAGATAAAATGCAGGAAAAATGTTAAAATTCGAAAAAGGGTTACAATACGAACATAATTTAATTACTCACAATATAAATGGAAGCGGATTACATTAAGAACATTGTACAGAACAATTTTACATAAAGATATTTACATGCAAATACATTTTTATGTTAAATTTTTGAAGAAGTGTGTTAGACAATATGGTTTATTAAAGTGACTTAAATTTAGACAATACAAGCAAGGTGAACATTGAATATGAAACAGATTTTATAAGTGATATGGATAACATTTTGGTTAATTTGTGTATTTAAAATAAAATTAGGTTAGGTTCTAAATTTAAGGTTTTTTACAAATTTATAGTTTATTTAGATTAATATGAGCTTAAAATGATTTGTTAATGTGATTAATAGGAGGTTTTCCTAATTTCCACACAGTAATTTAACTTGTACAAGTCATTTAAACATAAATTTTGTGAAATGGGGTTGACTATACAAATTTACTATGTTAAACAGAATTTTCCTCTAAATTTAAGATTTTGGACATATAATAAATGTTTTCTGATACAAATTTTCGTCCAGATCATACACATAAGTGTAGATAGTAAAATTTTTTAGATATAAGCAATTTCAGTTTAGAATAAGTCAATTCGTAGAATATTTAAGAGAGTTATATCAAGTTGGGTATCATTTTGTGCAAAATTTAGCACAGATTTCATTTCTGTTTTTAAAATTTAAATCAATAGCTTTATAAAAAAGTTATAGCATAATTTATAATTTAGTTAAATTTTCGAATTTATTCTGACCAATCATAGACTTCGTTACATACTTTGGATTTCTAAAAAAAAAATGAAAATATGGTAACTAACAGAAGGGTATATAAAGAATTGCTCCTGAGCACAATCTCTCTCTATATTTTTCTATTTAATCCAGTTGTTTTGCAAAGTTTAAAAAAGTGTAGTGTTTTTGTGTAACAACTAAGTTATTTAACCACAATTATTATCGGGAGATTTTAATACAAGTTTAACGGAGAGACAAGAAGTTCAGAAACAATTGTTCTTAACCTACATTTGTTAAAATAAAGTTAGGTTACCGATATTTGTCCATGTTCGTAAAGCTCATTACGAATTAAATTTCATAGTTGTTACGATTAATGTTTGACTATTTTAAAAAAGTTCGTTTGTTTAATTTAATTTGTGGTTACGTTTTCCAAAATAAAATTGTAATCATTTTTTTCTTCCAACTGGTATTTTATTCCTGCTGCGACATTTTAATAATCAATATTCCATTCGGATACTAAAAAGAAAGTGATAAAAATTTCAAATTTCTACAATCTTAAAACACTTCTTAAACCGATAAGCTTGAAAAATCTTAATACAATTAAATAAATATCATTATCAATAAATTTTGTGGTTGAGTGAAAGTTTTAAGCATAAAATAAACACGTTTACCACAACAAAGCAACCATCAATCCAAGGGCCAGTGTGAAATTATTGCAGCAGCGAACTTGATGGATCAAAAACTTCGATCATCAATTGGAAGGAGCTTACATGAATAATTGGAACCAGCTGTATGAAAACATCCGTTTGCAGATAGGACAATGCACATGTGAGTCAATTTTTAATTATAACCCTGTTAGTTGTATCTTTATTTATGTGATTTCCTGCACTTATTATTTTTATGTAAAGGTGTAAATGTTTATGCAATAGTTGTGTTAACATCTGCAAAACAAATAGAAATTTAGTTTTATTTCCAAATTTTAATTTCAATTATCTAGTTAAAATTACAATTTTAAGAAGTCATCATTTAACAAATCTGACAGTTTTATGCTTGAGTTCATTGAATTCATAACGCATGCGTTATGGTATAAATTTTATTAAGGTACATTTAACATATAGGATTTTTAATATAACGTGGAATCCACATAATATTGAACCAAATAATATTTCCTTTCAAATCAGAACTCTATCCCCTAAAGAGATTTGAGCTAGTACGGTGCACAAATAAAATCTTATATTTTAATTTCATTCAAATTAGAAGTATATCCCCAAGTAGTAGATTTTGAGTTTATTTAGCCATTTCAATAATATATATATATATATATATATATATATATATATATATTATATATTATCGTGTGTGTGTGTGTGTGTAGTGTGTGTGTATGTTGACTGTGTAGTGTGTATGTGTGGTGTGTGTGTGTGTGTGTGTATGTGTGTGTGTGTGTGTGTGTGTGTGTGTGTGTGTGTGTGTGTGTGTGTGTGTGTGTGTGTGTGTGTGTGTGTGTGTGTGTGTGTGTGTGTGTGTGTGTGTGTGTGTGTGTGTGTGTGTGTGTTGTGTGTGTGTGTGTGTGTGTGTGTGTGTGTGTGTGTGTGTGTGTGTGTGTGTGTGTGTGTGTGTGTGTGTGTGTGTGTGTGTGTGTGTGTGTGTGTGTGTGTTGTGTGTGTGTGTGTGTGTGTGTGTGTGTGTGTGTGTGTGTGTGTGTGTGTGTGTGTGTGTGTGTGTGTGTGTGTGTGTGTGTGTGTGTGTGTGTGTGTGTGTGTGTGTGTGTGTGTGTGTGTGTGTGTGTGTGTGTGTGTGTGTGTGTGTGTGTGTGTGTGTGTGTGTGGTGCTAGTTCTGGTGTTGTCTGTTTCTTGTTAATCCCTAGGCAACTAACATTCACAACACCTAAAACAGAATTAACAAGAGAAGAAGTGAAATCAGTGAAGATAGTGAAAGCAGCGAAAGCAATGAAAGCAGTGGAAGCAGTGAGTGAAAGCAATAGGGTACATAAGCAGCAGCACACACAATAGGAAGTTAGTTCAGTTCGAGTAACTCGAAGCAGGAGCAGACGGTTACCAACCTGAGGATGGCAAATAAGACTTTGCTAAAACGTCGTTTTGCCACAAACGGTCTTTTGGGGACCAGAAGGGCTACGCGGACCAACATCTGAAAAACGAGCAGTACTTACAGCAGCCGCGAAAACCTAAAGATCAATATCATATATATATATATATATATATATATATATATATATATATATATATATATATGAAACACTGTTTTTATCTGGGCGTTGTCACGCGTCTGCTGGTGATGTTTCTGACTTCTGCCAGTACAAAAACGACGTTTCGGCAAAGTCTCATTTGCCATTTTCAAGTTTTCTCCTTCTCCAACTGATTTGTTCGGCGTGTTGGCCTAACGATGATGTAGCTATATAGCACGCCAGTAGAACATCACACAACATCGCTTTTGAAAACACAAAGATGATAGCCAGCATTACTCATGCTGCAAAAAGAACTATTCGAGAGGCGATTGAGATTGAGAAACGGGAACAGAACCTTAACACACGAGACGATTCCCAAAGACTGCCTAATACATGGAAGATAACACTAGCAGAACATCGTCACACAAGGAAACGATCACCCGAACCAGAACCATCCATACCAACATCATGCACAGCAGCACCATCCAACACCGAGAAAGAGAAAGAAGGGAAAGTGAAAGCAGGGAAAACAGTGAAAGCAGTGAAAGTACACAACACCAAATATAAACAGGAAACAGGACAGCAGGACCTCAGTTCGATTCGAGTAACACGGAGCCGAACAAATCAGTTGGAGAAGGAGAAAACTTGAAAATGGCAAATGAGACTTTGATGAAACGTCGTTTTTGTACTGGCAGGAGTCAGAAATATCACCAGCAGACGCGAGACAACGCCCGGATAAACAACAGTGTTCATACTACACTTGCGGAAACCTAAAATCAACCATAAATGTATATATATATATATATATATATATATATATATATATATATATATATATATATATATCATCGCTCTGTCAACTATGAACACTAATACAACTTACGTAAAATAGAAGCCAATTAGTTCTGGAATGTTTATAAGTAATTGGTGTAATTGCTCTTGGCAATTCTCTTTCCATAAGCCGAATTTTAATTAACAACTTTTATTTTCCTGATGAAGCTAATAATTCATTAGCAAAATATTGAATAATAAATACATTTAATTAACTTGGCTAGGTCTAATGCCCAATAACCTTTAATTCTTATTATATATATATATATATATATATATATATATATATATATATATATATATATCCTCAGCGAGTAACGCTTCGCCTAAAGGTCCTTAGAATTTGTTTTTAAATATCTCTAAACTTTCATAACAATTAAGTACGTGCTTATTACTAACATGTTTGATTAAGGATACTTTATCTACTGCATGATTTTTATCAAAAATATGTAGGGCTACGGCAGACTTGTCCTAACGTTTGTGTTTTATATGATCTAAATGTTCTTTAAATCGAATTTTGATAGGTCGTTTAGTTTGCCCCACATATTTGTTCTATTTGTTCACAATTTTTACAATTAATTTCATAAATTCCCTTAAAATAACTAACCCGTTTTATGAGCTACGTAAAATGTACAAAGCAATTACGGGATTATGTATGCAGTCGCAAACGAAAAAGTTATAAAATGCACTAAACGTACAACAAAAAGTACATTTTTTACACAACATATTTATCATGTCGCATAAGTAGCTTGAGAAGTAGAAAGTCTATATTCTTTGAAATATAAGAAAAACATATTCTAAAAATTTTTACAAATTAACTTTTGTTCCTTATTAATATCTAACTAATACTATAAAATAAGTTTATAATACTGAATAGAACAAAATGGAAGTTTGAAGATCTGTCAGGTACTACTATTATGACATGATATAAAATAACCTAGGTGATTGTGTAATGTGATTTTGACAACAGTTTCTTTTAGTAAAATCGGAAAGCCATCTGTGACATAAAAGTAGAACTAAACTCAACGAAAAATGTCATTTTTGGTATAAATTTTTAATCTCACTGGGATTAACCTCAAATAGAGTTTATTTAGGAATGGTTACATTTATATAGACTCTTATAATTAACGAAATTACGTAAACGATTAAACTCGCCCAATCTCTAAGTGAAAGTGTTTAAAACCAATGATAACGGTTTAGAAGCATTCGCTAATTCACTACTTTGTAAAATATTTTCCGTAATATTTTTTTATTATTAAAGTAGTTTTCAGCATAACCATCAGCAACAACGATAGATTTTTATTCACCGTGTTAGTTTCACGTTCACCAGAATCAGAAAATGACATTTATTATTTAACTCGTAACCATAATAACGTGATAAGGAATTTTAATCCTTGAATTGATTTTTATAGTTTTTACTTTTACAATAATCACATTTTACATGAAAAAACCACTAATATCATTTTTAATTCTTAATTCTGATGAAAGGTTACTTCAAAGCTGCTCAAATAAATCGCTTCAGGGCATGATCTATCGAATAAAAATCATTCAAGTCAATAGCTCTTCATGGAAACATGCAGTTAAACCCCGAAAGTTACGTTACAGACCGATAAAAAGGTCTCAAAATTGTGAATTTTTTTAATTCTTGAACAACGTAATTGTTAACAATGCATTTTTTTTTTAATTTTAAAAAATGCACTAAATATGGGATAGCAACTCACGGGGAGTAAGAGATCTTACGTCAAGTTCTGTTAATCCTAATAAACAGTATATTCCCTTTTATGGCTAGATTAGTACTTGATGTAATACAAAATTTTGAGGATCTGAATGCTGTAATATATTTTAGTCCATTAACTGTACTGCAATGTGCCAATACATTATTCGCCTTCCCGCGGGCCACTTCAGGGGTTCAGATCAACAATACCCGCTCAGTTTTATTTACTGCAGGACTAATCGCTTATTTATTAACTTAGTCTTTATACTTACACTAATGGATGCTTGTATTCCGTATGTCAAAGGTTTTTTTTCCACATAGAGCTCATTATATCGCGCAACATTCGTTTTTATAATTTATTTACATATACACTTATTCGATCATAAAGGGGTTAAAATTTCAATTTCTTTTTCTCTGTAGTTAACAAATTTAACGTGATTGCACATTAAATTTCTAATTTTAATTTTTACGCACGGCCACGACAAAAATTTGAGTGCAGAATAGTTTTATAGCTTAAAATGAGAGATATTATTGAAAATATGACTGAATAACACAGGAAATCATTGTAGTGGTGACTGAAGAATTTAATATACAGAAAATCTTTATAACAATAATAATCAATCATTATTAATTATTAAATATTACATTCTTATAAATTATTCTTTATATTTATTGGCACATAGCCTCTTACATGTAACAAATATGGTAAATCGTGAGAAACTTTCATTGCACTCATGTTGTTCAATTAGGCCTAAAGGCCTCGAAGGACAAACGCATGTCGCATACTGTATTTACTTGTGCACTTGTTACATAAACAACAATATCATTTTAGGCCCACACACTACTATTTATGGTATTAATTGTAGTGTTAACTGAGTCAGGCACGTAACTTGTGTTCCGATTCATAAACTTCATATATTAATAAAACTACTTGTTCAAATGTTTATTTACATAACTTTTAACTTACTTAAAAGGTTAAATCATAGGTCGTTATGATAGAAGTCTAACACCGAATATACACCAAAAGGATCTTAGATACAGACAGCCCGTGCACAACCGTGAAACAGACCAATCTGAGAAAATCTACTCTTACCCATTAATTTTATTTTTAATTACATCCTGATCTGAGAATTAATCGTAATATCCGGAATTTGAATAATTACTTGAAATCAACTTCAGCCAAATGGAAATATCGCTCAAAAACAGCTATGAACAGCCTGATTTCACGTGACAAAAAGTATCGATAATTTTTCAAGATGACTATTTCGAAATTTAGTACAGTTAATGTTCAATATCAAGTGCATGCCATGAGTGGCTACCTTGTACGCATTTAAAATGACCGACTTTGTCGAAAAGGTGGCCGTTTTCAAAAGTGGTTTCTTACTATTCATCAGATGATGTTACAAACAATAATGTTTTACTCACACCTGTTGGTATAAACCACAAACATTTGCGAACATTGAAAGTTAGCGTGGTTTTTAAATATATTTATTTACCATACATCAATCAAAACGAGGAGCGTGTCTACAGTTGCAGTTTGAGATAAAAGCCAGCATCAAAATAGTAATCATAGTAGCAGATGCAATGGACACGTTCACGGTTCCTAACACTACGGCGTTAAACGCCATTGGAATTAATTCATATATTTGTTTTACAAGAATAATACAATTTTCGCTATTTCTTGCAGGTTATACGTTTCCTGAGAATAGACTAAAAATAAAATGTAAAACTCTCATATATGAACTCAAACAGATATATGGAATGTACGTATGCAATAATACGTGTATCGGTACTGTTTCTGCAGAAGAAGCAGAATACAATGATAATATCTCCGAATGTCTTGCGCATATGTGTCAATTGTTTAAGGTAAAATTTAAAATAAATGATTATATACTTATTAACAATAACCTAAAAGGAGTTGGAAATGTGGGAACATGCAGAATTAGCAGCTGCATGGAGCTTGAATCAATCATTAATAACAGATTGCGATTTCTTAGGATTATGTACTGCATATACTAATATGATTGAAATTGCCTGTCACTTCGGAAAAGAATGCTTGTGTATTGGTTTAGAAGTAAATGGCCTTTATTTGTGTCATCGTAAATACACAAGTGTTGAATCTCAAGAATTGACAGCTGTATCTCAGCTTTATGGTGCAATCTTTTGCTCGCGGTAATATTTAGTAACACCCGAGTACAACCTATGTGAAGTTAGCCCCCCAAGTTTAATACCTTTGTTTGTTGCGATTAGTATTTTGCCAATTACATATTTTTAATTTAGGCATGAGGTTGTAACCACGCACTTATAACGAGTGACCCCGCGCTAGATATGCGTGATACAGCTAATATAAGGGGTGGGTTCTATTGAAATAATAAGATGAGGCCAAGGCTTTGTATCTCACTGCTAAGGTTTTAATAATCCCTTAGTAATCAAATAAAATTGAACTAGTTATGTTACAACTCGTCAATAACGTAAAGTAAATAAAACACATACTCGTTAAATACCTCTAGAATGAGGTATCTACGGTTATCGCAATCCAATAAGTTTTATAATTACAAATAATGAACAC
>JARFJB010002117.1:1385000-1507500 GCA_036346205.1 Vesta saturnalis
CTCATTTATTTTCACTGTTGAAATTGTTTGTTGGTCTGTTGCTATGTTTCAACATTTGCAGGTGATCAGTGTTTTGCCAATTACACCTTTAATTACGCTTATAAATTTTGCTACTTTATTTTTAAAATATAACAAACCAAAAAATAAAAAGCTAGCCTACAAACGATTTCCAGTAAGAAAAGTGAGAAATTCCAATCTTTGGAAACGAAATTCATGTACAGTACACGGCGCCCAACAGTTAGCAAGAGTTTTAACTGTCGAAAACGGGGCTACAGCGCAGATAAGTCAGGGGACCCAGTGTTACAAGTGGGGCCGAAGAAATGGCGCTGCAGCGGGGCCTTACCTGATAGAAAAGATGAGCTAAGGAGTAGTACAATAATATGTCATAGGGACGACCTATCACATGTATGCTGTAGCTGGACAGGACTTAGAAGTGAAGGGAGATCAGTCAGATACAGGCGAAGCGTGGCTTAAGGTGGAGACAAGTAAAGTCTCCTACGAGTTTACCGCATTTAGTGGTAAGAATGGTGAAAAATGTCAAGAAGGCTCTAACTGGGGATGAAAATAGCACCGGAAAAAGATATCGAAGAAGAGCGGGGCTTGAAAGTACGCACACAGCAGAGTACAGGGTTACGTAGTGACGTCTCAAAAGAGTGGTGGGGGAAGTGACATCTTTCTATTAATAAAAAAATTTTACATTCTGAGTTGACTTCACGCCTAATTTCATTAGAAAAATATTATTAACCATCAAACGTTAAAAAGCAGCCAACAAATACCCAGATACAACCAACAAATAATTAATTGTAACAAAAAATGAAAACTGTTAACATGGGGGCTAACATCACACCAGTTTGAGTACTTGTGAAGATATCGAGATTTGTAGTTTGTTGCGTTCAGAAGTGGAACGTTCCATTCATATTGGTTATATTATGCTACGAATAAGTTCCACGGCACATGCAGTTAAATTAAACTTGAAAATATTACCCTTAATGGCACAAGCTTTACTAATCCGTAGAAGAATATCTGAAGCCGTAACAATAATATTACAATTAGAATATTACGCGCAAGAAGATACTGACAGTTCAGGTAGGTATCCATTGTTACCTCGACCTGATTACTAAAGCAAAGTTCTTCAGGTCAACTCTGGTATTTTGCCCTATGTATAATATTTCAATTAGAAACTGGGTATACACTCACACCGTACCAAATTTGTAAAAAGTTTTTACAAATTCAGGGCGATACATTTAACACCACAAAAGATATAGATGCCTCGAGAAAATTTTATACAGCCATGTGGTTATGGTGAGTGTTACCATTTATTTATAAAATAATACAAGTATTAAAAAAATTAGGTGCATAAGAAATGAAGAATGGGACTTGGCAACACAATGGTACTCCAAAGTTATTACCATTAATGACATTTTTGTAGACGATTCATTTAGCAACCTATTCACCGCGCTACATTTTGCAGAAGGATTACTGCTTTGCCTAGTCCAAACAGTGAATGAGAGAGATATTAAAGAAACAGCAAGAACATCTGTCAAAATCCGCGCAATTTTGCAAACAATTGAAAAGGCATCAAAGATTAACAAAATCGTACAACCAAGGTAATATATTTGTTTCTTTTTTCTAGAAATAGAGAAACTTACACTATTTCAGGCTGAAACATCTAACTGCTTATTTCAAATTTATTCAAAATGAATTAACAGCCGCGTTCCATAATTTATACAAAGCAAGAATTCTAGCTGAAAAAAATGAAAATCTTATTGAATTAGCATGGATAGAACATTCTCAAAAGGTAAAATAGTAATTTCATAAAGCCTTCACTGTAAATTTGAAATCATTAACAGGCCTGGAATAATAACTTATCAGTTGTGATCTTAGATTTCTGGAAAGACCACTGCGAACCTGATAATTTGATTGATTATCATGAAATAGAATTAAATAGTGGTAAATTAGGATTATTTACGTTACCTATACCGAAGTTTTATTAGAGAATATGTACATAATAATTACAATATACATATATTTCTTATTAAATTTTGTCATAAGTGAAGTAGTAGTGAACTAGTTGTGATTATAATGATCCAGTGAACTTCTCGTCCCAAAACCGAAATCATTAGGTGTAACATTGTATCAGTACGGTATCAGTATATTTATGAAAAAAAAAGAAAAAGGCAGGGCGGGCTGCTTGAGTTTTCCAAACTCCTTCAGCCACAGTCATAGATTCCCAGCATACATACATGCATTACGTACATATGCATGGTGGGATTAAAGTTGGGTGTGGTCAGGATAGGATTGGAAGGAACAGAGTTACGGCTCTGAGGAGTAAATACTACCCCAGAATTCCCCTTAATAGCCGCACATGGTGTGAGTAGACGCAGTGACCATGTCGCTACATGCGTATAAGCAAAACTCTAGACTTTAGACTTTAGACTTAAACTACTAAAATAAAATAAATAAACATATACACAGGTAGATTCTTCGATTCCGATTGCTCTTGGAAGGAGGGTTATGTAGTCCTCTGGAGTTTCTGTAAGGTAACATTAATAGAAGTGTTGGTTTTTGGCTTTTAATCTACGTTCTTTGACTGGTTTGAGTTTACATGGTTAACTACCGAAATAAAATAAATAATTTTACCTGTATCAAATACAGAAGTCGGAAGCAAGATAAAACTGTTATAAACACGTGTGAGATAAGACGCCGAGTTCAGTGCTCTGCTTCCACAGAAATAATCAATATTTTTAAAGCGGTCGGATTTCGAACGTATAAGAATAATGTAGTTTTATACCTGCGTTTCTTATGAAAATAAACTCATTCACGTTTAAATTCAATTTTGCCCTTTTAAATAAATAAAAGCTTTTCGTTTTAAAGGTAGATTTTGCACGGTAGCTGCGGATTATTTGTTTACCTTCAGATATTAATTATACTATTACACAGGTTTTTATTTAAATGAAATAATTTTGTTATGTTGGCCGAGTTTAAAATATAAAACCTTTGTTTTCTATTAAACTGAATTGTTCGCGTCCAACAATAATGATATTAATTATTTAACGCGAAATATATCACCGGATGGTTTCTGGTTTACAGGTAAGAATCTTACTAATTGCAAACGGTATAACTTACGCTTTTCGGTAGTGGCGGAAGCGGCGGTTTAATTACAGGCGATAATTTAGTACTGATGAACACGTCTAGTTATTACGGTTACGTTTCGATTTTACTGGATTAACGGCGTAAACTAGGTGTTCAGCTTAATCTCCCGACCAGGGTGTAATTACAGGTACTCTGCGGTTTCTGGTACGTTTTTCGAGGTGTTTTTGTTTTAGTTTGAGTGTAAATTTGTGTAGGTGGGTCTCCTTTGTTACTAATCTGGGTAACTACCCGTTAAACCAAACAAGAGGATCTCCAGCGGTCAATGGAATGTAGGGCAACTACCCTCCAAACTCCACAGTGTAGGTGCCTAGTAATGAAAGAGTATGTCGGGCTTCCAACCCTGCATATCCCTCTCACCAGGTGTATAGTGATGTATGTATCTCAACTTACGTACGTTCAACGTTAGATCTCTGCAACTCTAACCCTTTGGCTTCGGTGATGATATCAAGTCGTGGTGTCGCATTTTCTGCTCCGGACGGCGGTTACAAGCTGGCGGTTTTAAACAGGTAGCAGTCGGCGTGAACGCGAAAATATAGTACACGATTTCTGCTCGGATTCTTCTGGTAGCTATGTTCTTGTAGAGATCCTTTTAGCAGCGCGTCACGCGTTTTTATAAGCATTTCTGAGGGTGGCTACAAAACTTTGGGGGTGAGGTTCCGTAGGCCAGTATTGGCGGAAGATGCTCTGACGTATACAAACTTTTAAACGTTTTTGACATTTACGTCTGGGGGAGAATGCATGATTAATTATTGTGCAATTTTTTGCAACATTATGAGATATGTTTAAATTTTACTAAAAATTCTACGAATTTTTATAATTGCTTGCACCTGTGCACTTAGCAAGTCACTTTATCTTAATGTATTCCGCGAATTTTATATCACTACTGATATATTATTTACCAAATAATTAATCATGACGGGAAAATTTTGATGAAAGACGGCGTCTTGTTATTAAATATTAGGAAAATAATTAATAATAGTAAAAAAATGGTATATCTGACGGCGTCCCTTTACAAGCTAGTTTCCCAGCTTCTGCCAAAAGGCCCTCGTCAGTAATTCACGTTTACCCTTAACATTGTTGAATAATTTCCCTTTCTCTCCTAACGAACGACTGTTCTTTTAATTTAGGACGATGACAGCCGTAATAGTTGGTTAGTAAAGTAACATACGAATAATGTAAATAACGATTTACGTACGGATTTTTTAGTATATCTTGTAAGATTGGTATAATTGTTACGCCACTGGAATGAATAAAGGTTAGTGTTAGAACACAATCGTGTATGTATTTAGGGTGGATTAAAGCATTTTATTTCAAAGTTTTTTATGTAAATTTATGCCGGCAAGAACGATGCTGGGGAATCTGCCCAAACTATAAGGTGAAATCAAAAATGCTACGTATCATTCAATGGCAGATTTATCGTTTTTGCGCCAAAAAGGAATCGCTCATGCATGAGAGTACCGTACAAAGTTTAGGTTAGCTTTGGTCGCTCTATGTAGTGAATTTGATATTCTAATCGGAGGATCTCATAGTTATTGTATATATTGAGAATTAAAAGATTTAAAAAATTTGTAAATAGGCACTCATCTAAAATCGGTGTCAAATAAATGTAATTTCTCGTTTTCAGTTTCAATTGACGTAATATGAGAGTTGGTAAAAGGTGTCAAAATGAATGTTTTGTCCTTGTAATATGTCCAGAGATCTTGATAGTGGTTCTAATACGTCACAAATTCCTTGAAGGAATTTCAAATCCGTCTCTTTGAGCATTTGATACATAGTTTTAGTATCTAATTTGTTACATAATTCTGGTAGTCTGTTTGATCTTTAAAACGAGTTGCGAGTTACTTCTGGAAAACTGACCTGCTTTGTTAGAGAATAAATTACATTTTGATGTAATAAATGTATGACGCGACCTTAAGCTAACATTTTTATTAATGGCTTTCCTGGCATCACTTGTTGCTGTCAAACTCAGCGAATACGAGGCACAATGCAAGTGGTCTGGAGAAAATTTGCTGAACAGAAAACAGGTCTTAAACATTTTCATTGCATTCACTGAATGAGGAAATATCCATTTGAGTATGTGTCATTTAGAACTAGAGACGTTATTCAGTTCGAAAACTTGAAAAGCCATGGCAAACCATTCTCCGTTAACCTTTTTTTTCATTTATCCCATAGGTGTATCTCCCAGACATCCAATAGGATAACATACAGATAGTGGCAAAGGACGAGAACACAACTCGTCGGAAACTCAAAGAAGCCACATACATCGCACTAGCAGAAAATCAAATAAGCCAAGCTAGTATAGAAATGAAACCATATGGATTCCAATAATGCGCGAAGAGCTTAAGCGCAATACACTTGCGCAAGAAGTTACGGCGCAATATGAGCAATAAACTTCTGCGCAACCACGAAAAAGTTATATATATATGGGTTGCTCAGCATCTTTACGACATGTTTGATGATAGATGGAATGCCAATCAGGATGCGTTTCGTTGGCCAGCTCGCTCTCCTGATTTGGCTCCTCTAGATTTTGGTATTTGGGGTTACATTAAAAATCAGTTATTTTCCAAACCTGTTACGACAAAGGAAGATATGGAGCAGAGAGCCTTACTTTTAATTCACTAACACCCGACCATATTTCCAGAATTACAAAACATAACTTAATCAAAAGGATTCATAAATGTTTAGAAGTAGATGGTGCTAATTTTGAACACTTCTTATAAAACTTTATTTGTTTAATATTACATTTAGTTATTTTTGTTTGTAAGTTATCTAATTAAATTAATACAAAATACCTAGTCAACGTTTTTAATGATATCCACAATTAACAATCCTTTCAGGCTATTGGTTACTTTTCAGAATTAATAACTTATGAAAAAATAACAAAATATCATCTTAAATAATGGAAATCATGGCCTACCCTTTACTAATGTTGAAATAATTAAGTGTTGTTATGTTTTAACTAAGATAATGAAATATCTCAAAAGTGGTTGGATTTAGGTATAGGGAATACTGATACCAAACGAATTGGCTTAAAAAAATACAGCGGAAAATGTAATAAAATACAGGGTGTTCTATTTAAAGTAAGCAACTTATAAATGATTTAAATTGTGTATGTTGGCGGCTAAGTTTAAAACACCCTGTATGAAATATCAATGAGATGGATATATGGAGTTAACGGGCAAGCGCTTGTTGTTTATTGGTTACAATTTCACGTCACTAGCTTTGTTATTAATGGAGATATCGTTATTCAATGTGAACTAGGATTTTTTCAAAATTTAGAAAAAAATCTTGAAAATACTTCATTTTTGGTATAGGACGTTGTACACAAATTTTATCTAGAATTTCATGTAGAATTCGAAAATAAAATAAAAAATATTAGGTTCTGGTTAAAATAACAAAGTTGACGTCTACTTCCGGTATAACCGGAAGTGTCACATTCAGGACAATATTATATTTGAACTCAGCGTCATCCAAAACCTACAGCTTCGTAATTTCAGATTTTTAACATAACTGTATCCGCCATTACTTTTAATCAAAGCTCTTCGCGCCACACCCTGTATATCATTGTGTCTTACGCAAACAGTACAGCTTTACTTTCGTTTAGTACATTAACTATATCGTTTATATAAATAAGAAACAGCAATGGATCCAGTATTGTGCCTGAGGGGCACCATGTTCTACTGTTATGTAATTAGGTATACAATTTTTATATTTTGTTATTTGTACTCTTATCAGTTAGATACGTAGAAAAACCATTTAAAAACCGTTCCTGTAATTAGTATTTTATACAATTTTTTTAATAAACTATCCCTACTTATGGTTTCACAGGCACTCTTAAAATCTAAGAATAGGGCCAATACAAAATTTTCATTTGATTGTCACGTTTGTATATTTTAAAATGACACGTGGAGCTCGTAAATTGGTGTCACTACTAAATAAAACAAAGAAATTTGCGACCGCCTGCTTCATCCTCCCCCATGTGGAAAGACCAGACTGAGTTCAAAATCTGAAATATTAGAGTACTTACATGTTTTAAAAAACAGTGAACTCGCTTCTCACATACCATCACAAAAACTACAAAATGTAACGTCTGATTATTTTGCGGGTAAATACCTTGTATCTCAAACAGTATCACAACTCACTCTCAATTAAGACCTCGCTCCACGAAATGCACTTCCGGAACCCAATACAGATGAAGAAATCATAGTGCTGAAGGCAGTAGAAAACATCAGTATTGCCACTTTATTATTTTAACGACACAGACACTAATAGTACATGTTACGAAGAAATAAGATTGCAGCCCGAAATAGTTGTATATGAAAGTGAGGGTTTTGAAACCATAGATAAAAATACGGTGAAAAAAAATGTGTTATTTACGACGATAGCTATGAAGACGAAGAAGCATCAGATCGGTATGCCACATCTGATAGTGATGAGCATATTCCTTCGGAAGTACATCATCTGATAGCTCCTTAGTAGCCGATAATAACTCCTGGAGTGATGCTTTGCTAAAAGAAGCTATGGAAAATTCAAAATACGGCAAGAGCCTGGGAAGAAGCGCATGTATAGGCCGGACAGAGCAGACAGCAGAAAAGCAAATTCGGAAAGTCTCCCAAGCAGTTCTGATGAAGATGCAGTAAAAGTTTCATGTTGTAGAAAGAGAGACGGAAAACGAGTAAGGGACAAAGGTATTGCTGCTACCTGTGCCAGAAAATCGTCATAAACCTTTCACGACATTTAATGTCTGTTCAATCTAATGACACAACTGTAGCTCTAATATCAGCCCTTCCAAAAGGCTCGAAACATGGACGGGAAGAATACGAGAAACTGATGAGAGAAGGTAGCTTTTATCACAACTGTGAACTTTTACAATTGAAGCAAGGGGAACCTATACTATTAAGACTTCCAACTTCGTCTGGACAAAAAAGTTTACATATGTGAGCTATCATATTTGTGAACTTTTCCTCGAATCTGGGATTCTTTATAAATGCCCAACAGGCCACTGAGTTTGAACTATCACATATATAGTTTAGTTCTTATTGAAATGATTGTTTATATTTTTAGAATGACTTGTTGCGTTACCAATTTACACACCTTAAATTCCATGATTGCTTTAAAATTTAATCAGTTCTGTGACTGTTACAGTTTTCTTTGAATATAGTTTTTCCACTTATTATTGTGAATACACATTCTCATTTCTACATAATTGTGACATAAGGTGTTACAATCGTTTTTCGCCAATATATCGTTTATTTTCGCGTGTATTGAAGCTGAATTCAATTTTTTAGGCTGCCAATAGAGTACTTTAACATGCTCGTGCGAAACGAACCTTGGCTCCACAAATCTGTTTACCGGACGATAAGCAGTAATATTACGAAACACGTGTGTGCTTGCGTGCATACGTGTGTGTGTGTAATTAAGATTGGAAACTTTTAGAACACACCACATTTCCAAGGTCCCACATTCTCAAAGTCCCCACATTCGCAAGGTCCCACCTGCCGAAGGTCATTCATCTCTCACACATTTTGCAGGTTGCACATTCTTAAGGTCATTTGTGCAACCTACCTACTAATGGTCACTTAGCCATTTCACTTCAACAAGGCCAGCTCAAACAAATTTTCTTATACCACACTTTTAACAGTAAACACAATAGAAAAAATACATTGATATGTTAATATATTTATTTATTTGTTGTATGAACATAGACATGTTCAAATGTTATCAGTTTATTATTGAGATATATGATTTTCTCTAGGAATAAAACATTTTGATTTAGTATAAGTGCAAAAGGTACTTTCCACTTCTGTTTCATTACACCTACTGGGGCGTGGTGCAAGTAATTGGGCGTATGTGCTGTATGACGTCAATCGCAGATGTTCCGGTAGAGGTTTATTTTAACTCCACACATAAAACATGCAACCGTATCCTCTGCAGATGCTCCTCTAGAGTGTTAACAGGTGTTCACCAGCGGTACATGATAGTATACCATCACAGCGACATTGATGTATCTGAGCATATACACCGTGTGGTGCCTGTCTGTTTGTCTGTCTGTCCGTTTGTCTCTGTCTAGTAGTTGAGTCGCTCAGTCGGTGAGTGTCGGTCTGTCTGGTCTGCGATCGCACCATTGAGGACAACGTTTTTCTAGAAAGAAATCATAATTAGAAGGAGAACTGTGTCAGTAGTGATACTTACTATGCCTGTCTCGACCACTAGAAAAGACCACGCCGAAGAGCTTCATTGAACTCTGACAAGTTCGTAGAGTCCTGCAATCTCTTCGACAGTTATCAGTATCATCTCCTTATGTAGAGAGCTCTCCGTAATCACCACATCATAATTCCGGACGAATGGTACTATTGTGGTCAGCTGTAAAGTAAGAAAGAGGTGTTATTATAAAATTAGTACTAATAGTATGTATACTGTGAATGTGAGACGTTCCCAGCTGATTATGCGATCTGCGTAAACGAACTAGTACCACCCAGCGATGTTGAGGAAAGCGGAATTGCTTTGGTCAGCACTGTCACCCGACGCCATCGCACACATGATGTAAACGGAAGGAAGCATGGTGCGGCCAATAGTCATAGGAGTGTGGATCGCCCAAAACCAGCTGCGTCATTTTCCGGTTCGTCATTGTCGTGCATGTTATCGTCACCGTTTTCGTTTTCCCCGTGGTCCTGGACCTCCTGAGCGGCGTCATCGTGATTTGGAGCCCTGTCAGAGTTATTGTAGTCGTCCGTTGTGCTGTCATGTATCAGTTCCTGTGCAGAATTTTTTTCTACAGTAGCTGATAGTGTCCATGAATTTATCGTCATCGCTGTTCTCTTCAACGATTATTTCATTGCAAAAGTCTGTAGGTCTCTGTCTAAGTATGCGTTACTTCCGTAGTGCGTCATTGTCGTAGTCGTTGGAATCGTAGCTGTAGGTAAGGTCCATTGCCACGTCACAGTCGTAGTCCCCAGTCTCGAGGTATTCATCTCCCCCACAGGAGGAACATAATCCCTCAACACTGAATGGTAATTCGCAGCAGGCATCACTATCATCGTTAGTCTCTTCTATAATAAAAGGTGTATTTTCTTCTTCATCACTGATGGTGATGACTTCAGCGTTAGTTAAGTCTAATATTATTGTCTCAGTTTCAAGATTGTGCTCCTGAGAATCCAGGACTACGGTCGCCATCTCGTAGATTTCGTCGTCGCTGGTTTGTGTATCCACGTTAATGGGGAAGAAGAAGTGGGAGGGATGTAGAGCACCACAGGCGAATACACGGAAGAAACCTGAGGCGTAGAAGTTAGCGGGATGTCGGAAAGAGGTGTTGATGACGCAAGCAGGGTAAAGTCGAAAGGACACAGGCGATAGTGATCGGAGGATATCATCAACCTGAAAGAAAATCAAATAAAACGTTAGAAATGGACCAATAGTGGTAAAAAACAAAAAAAAAATTAAAAACGTAAAAATAAAGGTTTTTACCTGGGGCAATTCATCGTTGCCAGATGAAGATGATGTTGAGCAGGCTGGATAGTTCATGATTCTTTGAGTATTTTCTACTATAGCAGCAGTTGTACGAATAATTTCTACTGTTTTCGTTTCGCTAAATATAGGTCTTTGCTCAACTAAAACAACTTTTTTCATGCATTTTAGAGGACATTTTTCAAGGTTCAATTTTAAAAATTCTTTAAGGACTTGGAATAATTTCATAGTTATTTTTGTGGGCTTAAAATAATTTTAAATGTTTTTATCACGCCTAGTAGCTTTAATTTCTTTGTATGACATAATTGTATATGCTTTAAGTTCTTGTAGAATTTGTAAAAAATTTTTCGATCTTAGTATAATTTCAAGAAATTCAAATTTCAAATGTTTTTTTTTCTCTTGCATAGCGGCTATAATTTCTTCCTAGGACTAGGAATATATGTGTTTTCTTCATTTATATTTACACTAATAATATTCATCGGTTTTAGATTTAGTAAACCAAAATCTAGCGGTCACCGTAGTGGGCGATACTACTGCATCTCTGAACAGAAGTAAGAAAGCGCTCTTATCTACTATGGCACATATGAGTAATTTATCTTCTTTGACTGTTTAGGTACGTGACGATAATGCGTGGCTTATGATCGTACAGTAGCGGTGGGTGGAAGACTGAATATCATAAGCCACACGATGAAACTCCCATACTGAGGAGGTTGATGGGAGACAGGTCTCATACGGATCACGTGCAGGAGGTGATGGAGCAATTCCATCAATGTGGTGCCGAGAGCAGCCTGGTGGAGAGCAAGAAGTCTTTTTACCAGGACTGAAATAGCGTTGCGGTTTTTGGATACAGCACCTCCAGAGGACGATTTGGATGTGGTATTATCACGCAATTACGAGCACGCAGACGTGGGCGACATACTGCTCACCCTACAACAAGTGAGTGAGTCGTATGAGATTACACCACGAACACGACGTCGCGCTAGAAGGACTGCTTTGTTAAACGAAATTGACCTGTTTCTGTGAGAACGCTTATTACGTCGTGATTTGATTCCCATTCCCATTGCCCTTTTTCCTTTCATTATACCGGCTAAGGTTAATGCTACCGCTCTTTCTCCAAAAGTAACGTTTAAGGAACGAAATCTATTCGGTTTTTGTTGCAGTATTATCCGCTGTGTGGCGATGTCTTTACACGCTTCGTCCAATTCGTTGATGCGTCTGTCACAGCGAGCTACTAGTTCTCCTAAAACCGGTACCCAGTCTACAATATATGTAACCAGGTATATGTAACTCCACGGGTAATTTATTTATTAAGGTGTTAATTAATCCAGAACAGTTTTCTTCCTATTACACCGGAAACTATACTTCATACTGGCATAGAAGTCGTGGTGCAGTACTACAATGGGTGACTTCAATTTCCCCGAGTCCAAAGGCTACTTCCCATATCTCTTCAACACATCCGAGAACCAGAATTACGGGGGTCCGCTGCCAGCACTTGAATATTATTGTGCAGATCAGATGTCTGCGAAAGATCGTTAAAAACTTTTAGACTGGCACACGGCTCTGGGTAATTATGTTTTTAAAATGAGTGTGGAAATTGTGAAGTATTGCCTGATGGATGTTAAGATCCTCGTTAAAGGTTGTATTAGTTTCTGATCCACCTTCACGACCCAAAATAAAGTCGATCCGTTTGAGGAGGCTACACAATTGCTAGTGCCTGCAATAAAGTGTTTCGTAGACGTTTTATCAAAGAAAACACAATCGGCCTCATTCCGAAAGGCGGTTATAGACGCTCCGACAACCAATCGAAGGTCGCATTTCAATGGTTACGTTGGGTGGGGTATTCGCAACAAGTGATCATACAACACGCTGGGAAAGCTCGCTAATTTAGAACACCTGAAGGTGTTAAGGTCGACGGGTATTGTGCTGAATCAAATACCGTTTTTGAATTTCTTGGTTGTTATTGGCACGGTTGCGAGGAATGTTTCCCTAACCAAGCCAACATGGATCCTAAGCTCGGTGTAAGTACCTCCATGCTCGCCCGTAACGAAAACACGGTAGCACAGTCCCAGTTTCTACGCGAGCGCGGGTATAATCTAGTTGAGAGGCGTGAATGTGATTTTAAAAAACAAATACTTGCTAACGACGATTTGAGCGCGTTTATTCGGAGTCTAGGTAATCAAGATGATGAACCCTTAAGCCCACATGACGCGTTTTACGGAGGTCGCACTAATGCTAGCAAGCTTTATCATGAATGTGACGGTATTAGCGAGAAAATAATGTATTATGACGCGTGCTCATTATATCCTCATGTCAATAAATACTGTAAATATCCCATAGGTCATCCGAAAATTCATGTAGGTTTAGATTGTAAGAACATTTCATTGGACACGGTGGAGGGTTTAATTAAATGTCGAGTACTGCCGCCCTCTAATCTCTACCATCCTGTTTTACCCTTAAAAATGTGGACACAGTGAAGCTGAGCGCAGTTTCGTTGGAACGTTTGTAGCTGACGAGCTGCGTAAGGCTATCTCCAAAAATTATACAGCCCAGGAAGTTTTTGAAGTTTGGGAGTATGAGGTAACCACGTATGACAAAGCCACCAAACAGAGCGGGTTATTTAGCGGTTACATAGATAATTTCTTAAATCTCAAACAGGAATGTTCAGGGTGGCCTAGCCACTGCACGTCAGAGGCTGCAAAATTGAGTTACGTAACTGAGTATTATGAGAAAGAGGGGATTCGATTAGAGACAGATAATATTTAAAAAAAACCCGGTTTAAGGTACCTGGCTAAACTTATGCTGAATTCTTTTTGGAGTAACTTTGGTCAGCGCGAAAATTTAACCCAGTGCAGTATTGTATTTGAGCCAAAGAACTTTTTCAAATTGCTTACCGATCTTTTGGTTCAGGTACAATCCGTTACCCACATTAATAATAATGTTGTAATGGTGAATTGGGATAGACCAGAAGGTGAAGGTGAATCGCCAAAAACTATTAATGTGTCCATAGCCGCTTACACGATAGCTCATGGACGTTTAGAGCTATATAGTTACTTGGAAAAACTAGACCGCCGCGTTCTGTATTACGACACAGACAGTGTCATATTTGTCGCTAAACCCGACGACTGGAATCCAGCTTGCGGAGATTTCCTTGGCCAAATGACCGATGAGCTGGAGGCGTACGGTGAAGGAAGTTATATTGCCGAATTTGTTAGTGCCGGACCGAAAAACTATAGTTACAACGTGTTTTCAACCAGTGAACAGATAATTAAATCCGTGTGTAAAGTGAAAGGCATTACCTTAAACTATAAAAACGCTCGCGTTATAAAGTTTGAATCGATGAAGGATATGGTGCTTAGCAATAATAAACTCTCTTTTTGTATATAATGACAGAAAAATAGTTAGAGACAGTTGTTACAATGTATTAAGCAGGCCAGAATCTAAACAGTATAGGATAAGTTGTTCTAAGCGACGGAGAATTGAGAACTTTGATACACTTCCATTTGGATATAAGGAATAAATAATAAAACAGATAAACAGAAAGAATAATTTTATTTATAAACTCCTTGAGGGCGAGTACCAGCTCCTAGCCTTGATTCGTTTTCGTGTTTTTCGTTTTGTGTGTTTTCATTTTTCGTGTTTTCATTTTGTGTGTTTGCGTGTTTTCGTTTTGTGTGTTTTCGTGTTTTTGTTTTGCGTGTCTGTGAGTTTGCATGTTTTGGGTTTTTTCGTTTGGTGTGTTTGCATGCTTTCGTTTTTTCGTTTTGTGTGTTTGTAGATTTTCGTATTTGCGTGTTTTCGTTTTGCGTGTGTTTTGGTGCTTGCGTATTTGTTTGTTTGAGTGTTTTTGCGTTTGCGGGTTTGAGCTTGTGTCCGTGCTTGTGATTGTGTGATGCGAGATAAGCGAGAGAAACGAGAGAAGTGTGAGAAACGAGGGGGCGAAAGGGAGACGAGACAGGCCAGAGCGAGAAGAGAGAGACGCGAGAGAGAGCGAGAGAGAGAGAGAGCAGAGCGAGAGAGAAAGAGAGACGAGAAGAGAGAAGCGATAGAAACGAAAGAGAGAGAGAGAGAGAGAGAGAGAGAGAAAAAGACGTGCACGTCAACTTCTATTACAGAGAAATATTCGCACAATGCCTAAAGGTTACTCGATGTACCAGTCTCGAGTAAATTTCTCAGTATAGATTTACGCATGGTTTTTATACCAGCACTCTAATATATGCTTTAGGGCATGTTTATAAAGCTAAAAACCTTTTAGGCTAGGCCTCCACTTGCGATTTACAGTCGCGCGATTTAATAATCGAAAAAAAATCGCTGTCGCAGAATTTCTGAACATCCACACACTTGCGACAGAAAAATCACAAGACAAGTTGCTTTTCCAAGATGGACATGGACGACATCGACACTTGTTGTATTATTGCTCTGTTGCTTCGGGCAAAAAGTAAACGCCGGAAACATCGTTATTGGGTACATCCGTTAACAAGTCAAAGATTAATTAAAGGACAGTTTTATAAGTTGTTTGAAGATTTATGTGAACACCCGGTGAAGTTTTTCAAGTATTACCACATGAGTAAAAGTAGTTTTGAAGAACTGTTACAAATAGTTGGTCCTTCAATAACCTACACAAACACAAGGTGGAGAAACGCTATACCACCAGAAGAACGATTGTCTGCAACTTTGAGGTAAGTATAATAAATTATCAATTATGTACGATATATAATTTATTATTAACATTGTGAAGCTACATAACATATTTTTTCATTATTTCCTGATAAGTCTATGAAGTATACTATTTTCAAGTCAAGAGATAATTGAAAAATATAAAAATGAATTTACAGGGGTATGTTATGAAATTAAATCTAAATACAAAAACGAGTTTAAAAGTTAGACAGATCATACAAATCACTTCCGCTTGTAGAACATGGTGACAAAATGTTTTCTGAAAACTTACTGAAATAACTCAGTGTATTATTTCCAATGTTCTGTGAGAAGTTAGCTTGAGTAGCACCTTGAACATAAGTAGAATGAACTTGATGTGGTTGAGGTTGAGGATTGTGGTATCTAGCATTGCGCATTACGTTCAATATTTCAACTTTAGCGTAGTGTTTCTAGTCATCATTTAATTTTGCTAACATTGGTACCAACATCAAAGCAAAATGTCTATCTTCATTTTGTTTATCACTCTGGTTTGCTTGTAGTATATTTAATAATGATGTTTCATACGATGAAACAGGTTGCTTCTTTCTGTTACGCGTACGTTCGAGTCTGCCTTCTTCATCATCAGTTACAGTGGTGTTGTTTCCATCTTGAATGTTACCAGTTGTCTCTGCAGAATTTTCTTGTTCTTCTAGATTTTCACTTTGGGAAATGTTGCTACTTGTCTACCTGCCCTTACAAAAGGGCAACAGAAACAAAAGTGCTTCAAAATGGATGTATTTCCTTCTTTTTTTTTTGCACCTTGGCCTGAAACTGTTTTTCGTTGAGCTGCAATTTCCCTTTGAAAACAATCCTTTAGATTCTTCCACTTCCTTTGGACTTCTGCACCTGGAAAAACCTTATACATGAGTGTTTATGTTTAAATTTAATAAACTAAAAACAAAACAAGGGGTACAAAATTCTTTTTTTACAGGTACCTTGCTACTGGTAGCAGCTTCATTGCTTTGCACTTTGAATTTCTGTTGGGTGCTAGTACCATTGGGAACATCGTAAAGGATACATGTGCACAACTATGGAAATCGCTACAACCACTGTACATGTCAGATAAATCTGAAGAAGAATGGAAAGAGATTGCCAAAGTATTTCCCAAATTTCCCAAATTGCATTGGCGCTATCGATGGCAAGCATATCAGATTGCTTAAGCCGCCTAACTCTGGTTCTCTTTTTTATAACTATAAAAATTACTTTTCTATTGTGCCACTAGGTATAGTGGATGCAGACTACTGCTTCATAGCAATAGATGTGGGATCCTATGGTGCCAACACAAATTCTAATATTTTGAAAAACTCCGCATTAGGTGCAAAGTTGAATTCTGGAGATTTAAATATTCCTCCGGAACAAACTCTTCCATATGATGAAGAAGGCAAGCCAATGCCTTTTGTTATTGTGGGTGATGGGACTTTTGCCCTGTCAAAAAACATAGTTAGACCCTATTCTAGAAGAAATTTGTCAATGAAAAAACGTGGTCTTATCTCTAAATCTATTATGTTGATGCTACGTACAATGTAAACAAACAACATGTTTGAATAAATGGTACCAAGTGGTTGGTACAAACTTTTTCCCAAGTAAACAAGTGAAAAATGTGGTTTTTAAGTGTTTGTAGGTTAGGAAATTCAGTGTTGTGCCAATGACTTGGTGCCATTTATTTAAATTGTAAAATTAATTTATGTGGATATAAGACCTACAAAAGAAATCATCAAAAAAGCAGAAATCGCTAAATTATATAAATACTATTATATGTTACCTTTACTTTTCTTCTCTTTCGGTGTCAGATTATTCCAGTTTCGAATCAATTGACTACTAACTTCCGCCCACAATTTCTCCTTTACATTGCGGTCACTGTATTCTTTCAGCTCTTTGTTATAAAGAGCTGGTCTCTTTTCAACTTCGCTTATGAGAATATCACTATCAATCACATCTACAAATAATCCATCACTTATACTAACTTCGCTAATACTTTCTGTTTCATTGTCAGCCATCCTGACAGATCTTACAAAACAAAATTGGATATAAATAAATATGAACACGGAACGATGTATCTTAAAGACCTGCGACAGCGCGACTAGACAGTCGCTAGTGGATGCATTCCCATAAACATGACTAATGACTCATTCTGGTTAGCGACAGTCGCGTCGCGTGGAAAATAGAACCAGTTGCATCTTTTTAATCGCTGCCTGTTTTTCGTCGCAAGTGAATGGTCCCGCATTTAAACCTATACAGTTCCATATTTTATTTCAGCTGAGACTAAACAATCGCGCTACTACAAATCGCAAGTGGAGGCCTAGCCTTAGGGTTGATGTATTTCTGCTGCGCTAGAACCTGCATCTTATGTAATACTCTGGTCAAACTGTAAGCTTTCGCTGAGTTTTAAAAAGATGGCGTTTCTAAAAAGAGTCCAATATACTTAACTTAATTATACACCTTTTTGATTGAAGTATTTTAAGGAGATAGAGTCTGTACATTGTCGTATATGGAATTCCTTGTTTTTACGAAACAGCACGTTTACTTTTTGTAAATAATGTATTTTTAATTAACCATTGTTAAAGGGCTCAGCCCGATGAAAAATTAAAAGCAAATGTAATAATCCATGTTTATATTGATTGATTATACAACTCTAACTAACAATGAGAAATATAGCGGTATATTCTAACCGTTATGTCAAACAACCCTAATAAAATATTAAAATTTATTGGTCATCTACGATATATACTTATTAACAAAATACATCTTAATCACATGACACTTTTTATTCTGAATGTAGATTGTAATATAAATATTGATTAGGCATACTAATTTTTTTTTTGAAACAGCACCTGTATGCGAATATTACAAAGTCTACTTTTAAACAACCTTCACTGCATACTTTAACGAATGACCTTTCAATAGGTGATGGATCCATTAATATGAAGCGCTAATAATTTATATGAGTATGACTATTAATAAATAAACGCAACAATACAATGATGATATAAACTATTGAAAGGTCATTCGTTAAAGTATGCCTTGAAGGTCGTTTTAATTACATGTAGAAGGTTATAACATACAAGTGAAATTTAAAAAACATTTTTAAAGCTAATTATACGTTCGTTTATAATAAAAATCCTATTACAAATTACATTGTAAAATCAAAAAGCAGCCATTTATATCAGAATTATAGTATTAGATAAAACATTAATTATTGCTTGCCTGTTAATAACGGTACTGAAAAAGTTTGTATAAATTCAATTAAAATTACATATAACATGCTCAATACTGTTTCTCAAGGTAGAAACAGATATTATAAAATTTCGTATATAAAACACGCAGCCTTCACGTGAGCATTAATAGAAACACCTGTAATAACATTTTTTCTTAGCATAATCGACATAAATCAATACACGTAAACTGACGTGTACCTTTTTTTTTATAGCCGAAGGTCAAATTAAAATCATTGAAAAGGCCTAATTACAAATCCAATCAGAATGTATGAGCTGAGAAAACAATAAAAATGATCTACAAAATAATTACTAGAAATAACCCTAAACACAACCCTAAGCCAGACCAATACCAGCCCCCAGCCCCGCCCTAAGCCTTAAATACAGCCAAAAGGAAAAGAAAACCATAAAATAACACCAACAAAAATTGCTGACAAAAAGGTACTTAATTAAGGTTGAAGATGACCATAAAAATAGCCCCAAGATCAACCCCAAGTCCAAGTCCTGCTCCAGGTCCAGCCCCAGTGTCAAAACCAGACCCCCACGTGAGCAAGTACAGAAAGGCTCTAATTAGGGTTGACCCATAGGGTAGAAAATACGTGTCCTATACGTGAACTGTCATAAAATAGGGGTGAAAAAACACGTCCTACACGTGCGCAAGTAAAAAATAATTAGGGTTGAAAAGGGCCTTCGAAAATACGGTCTCACACGTGGGTGTGCGAAAATTAGGAACGAAAAAGGGTGGAAAATACGGTCTCACATGTGGGTGTTTAAAAAATAGGGTTGAAAAAGGCCTCCGAAAAGAAACCATAAAAAATAAGGGTGAAAAATGCGGTCTCCCACGTGGACGGTCTTGTGACGTCAAAATCCAAGATGGCGGCCAAAGGTGCCCGTGTTCTACTCCCAAGCGATAAAGTGAGTAAAGCTGATACAACTGCACAAACCAGCAAGAAGAAATTTGCCGCGGCGTTGTAAGATACATAAAGGTTTAAATGATCTATTTCAAGCTGATTTAGTAGAAATGATACCTTATGCTCGGGTAAATAAAGGATTTCGATACATTTAAGTTATAATAAATGCATTTTCTAAATATGTCTGGGCTTATCCCTTGAAACACAAGAATGGTAAACTAGTCGCAGATGTAATGAATAAGCTTTTGTCTGGTTTGCAACGGACACCTACAAATATACAAACTAATATGGGAACGGAATTTTATAATGCAGAATTTAAAAAAATTATGAAAAAATTTAATATTAATCATTACAGTAGTTATTCCAACTTGAAGAGTAGCATAGTTGAACGCATAAACCGTACTCTTAACGCAATAATGTGGAAAACGTTCAGCATGCAAGGTTCCTGTAAATGATTATCAATATTACCTCAAATTGTTGTTGATTATAATTCAAGAACGTCTAGAACCACCGAATACAAACCTGTAGCTGTAACGGAAAAGAATGTTGCAACTATTTGGAAACATTTCAAATGCCATAAAGTTCTTGCGAGGGATTATGTACGTATTAGCAAATACAGAAGCATATCCTCTAAGGCTTACACACATAATTGGAGTTACGAAGTGTTTTGAATAGCAGTAGTAAAAAAACGTGCAGGCCCAATTACCTACACATTACGTGATAAATCGAGATGAAGATATTCAAGTACGTTTCTATGAGCCGAAACTTCAAAGTGTTAAATATCCTGATATTCACCTAGCTGAACGTGTTATACGACGTCAAGGAAATAATTCTTCTGTACGATTAATTATATATATATATATATATATATATATATATATATATATATATATATATATATATATATATTATTATGCAATAAATAACTCTTTATTTTACATTTTTATGTATATTAATACATATATACATACAATACTACATACTACAGAAGCTTTTCACAAACACGTAATCAGGATGTTGTTTTCCAGGTTTGGTGAAATTATTTTACTACACTCTTCTATTCTTTTTATAAAGCGTGCAGAGTCTCTAGCTAACTGTTCCTATTCTCCTTTTCGCTCCCATTCTACTACATAGTCAACTCATATTGTTCTTATTCTATTTCGTGTACAAATTGTTTCAAAGTTATTTCTTTAACGTCTTCTATTAATCGCTTTATACAACAAATGCACTCTACACCATCTTCATGCGATTGAAAGTATTTCTTACAGACGTATTCCACTACCATACTTATGAACTAGATTATCTAAATAGACATCACTAAAAGTGCCCCGTCCATACACTTTTTCATGTTCATCATCAAATTTTAATGATTTAAATTGACATAGTAGTCTTTGCACTGCACTAACACAATTTACAGCTTTAGGCCACGACTCTACACTATAACACATCCACATATTGACTAAAACATTTATTATTATCCCTATTATCTATATGTTCGTTACCCCCACTTTTTACCTGACAGCTTTCGCAACTTCCACATCAATATCCATTTTCTCCTTAGCAAATTTTACAATCTTCATAACACATGCTTCACTGAGATCAAACACATTTTGCAATGGAACTATTAACTTGTGTATGTCAATATCAGGCTGTTCTATAGATTCCCATCCTAAATAGTATTCTGATTCTTCACAATCATAGATTCGTATAATTTTCTTCTTGTTAATAATTTCATACGATATAGTTTTTGAACCTATGTTTGTAGGTAGCCATGACCCTTTAGGTGTGTAGAAATAATTTGAAATTATCCCTTAATTGTCCATACGTAGGTGCCATTCCTAATTATCAAACACCACTATTAGATCCACTAAGTTTTACGACAGGTTCAAAATTGAATTGGGGTGACAGATCCACAATAACATACTTCGATTTACTTTTATTTAAAAATACTGCACATTCTTAATTAAAATATCACGAGATTCACACTCACAATCTTCGCCTTTTCTATAGCTTGACGTAATATGTTCTCCATTTCATACGATACTGGTTTCACATGTACTCCCTCTGTGCTTATATCCTACCTTCCCCTCTATTTCTACCGTCAAGGTTACTTATGTGACCTCTATACCTACAATGCAAGCTATTTCTGCGGCCCCACAGTTTCAAGGCCTTCTTTGAATCCTTTGTTCAAGGTTAACGTAGTCACGTCATCACCTGTGAAGGTTGTCCCCATGGTCTTCTCAGCCCCACATTCTCAAGGATACCACAATCTCAAGGTCCACCTCCTACGTCAGCTTCACCATTTCCAACGTTACACAATATCAAGGTTAATCTTCTTATTTACGAAGGTTATCTACACATATATTCTTAACAAGGGCATTTCAAAATTTAAAAGTAGGGACAGCTGCACACACACATATTAACGTATAATTTCTACGAGTTTCATTATGTCTGATACCCTGTTACCAACGATTATCACTGTTTAATCTAAGTGTGCGTCGAGCATGTGAACTAATACCAAACTGGATTCAGTTTCAAAAAAAGGGGTTACTACCTTCTACGACAATAGAAGCACTAGGGCTATATATATATATATATATATATATATATATATAAGGGTGTTCAATAGTGAGTATTCGGTCGATAGCTTCTTAGCCATTAAACTTAGAAGATAAGTTTAAATACGAAAGTTGTCTATTTTTATAAGCTGCATAATCTAAAAATAGTTTGGTTTCTACAGGGTGTAATATAAAAGCGGTACAATGCAGAACTTTTGATGTTTAAATAAAACACCCTATATATTATTTTATTTTTCGATTCTCCTTATAATTTTACATCTTTTTTATAAGAATTACTTACAAGCTAAATCTTACAGTTTTTGAGATATTTGCAAAGTTAACTAAAAACTGACATTTTTATGTAGTAATTCAAGTAGGCGTATCTCAGTTATTTTTAAAGATAAAAAAATAATCTTTGGTACAGAATTTATTTATACATGAGCTTACTTCAACCTATTGTCAAAATTGGATTTTAATATACATGGTGATCACAAAAATTAATTCAATAACATAAATTTGAAAATTCTATATCTTCATTTTTACAATGGCACAGCCTATATTTTTTTAATGCCTTGTCTTCATCTATTAATCGGCTTTCATTTCTATTAAAATATTCTATACCTATCTCTAATAGTTTCGGAGATATTTAAGTTTGTTCAATTTTTTTCGTTGATAACACTGAAGAAGAGTAAAATTAGTCGGTCAAAGCAAGCTATGAATACATAAGAAACTAAAAAACATATTAACTGAAATAGAAACACTTAAAATTATAATAAATGATCAATTAATTGCAGTTCTTTCTCGTTCTAAATTGTCTTCGTAATGAACACTGCCTGTTTGCTCGAAACGCTCTTTCAATCTCGCAAATGCTGAAACTTGCGGATGTCGTGCATTTGGAAATTTTTGCTTATAAATTCGATGAGCTAAAAGACAATTTTTATCGCCAAGGACGTAAATCATATTAACAAGTTCTTCTTTGGAAAAATTCATTTTGTAATTTAGGAAGTAAGTATACAATACTACACAAATATTAGCACTGTTTGACAAGTTTGATTTCTTCATTTGTTTTCGTACATCTTTTGTTTTACGCTCTTTTGATTAAATTGTTTAATTTTACGATGAATCGTTTAAAAACATCTCAAATATCTCTTAAAAGTGGTGGTTTCATACAATATTTATTATAATTACAATTTATGTATTTCAGTTAATATTTTTTAGTTTCTTATGTATCCACAGCTTGCTTTGACCGACTAATGTTACTCTTCATCAGTGTTACCAACGAAAAAAATTGAACAAACTTAAATATCTCCGTAACTATTAGAGATAGGTATAGAACATATTTAATAGAAATGAAAGCCGATTAATAGACGAAGACATTAAAAAAATATAGGGTGTGCCATTTAAAAAAATGAAGATATAGCATTTTCAAATGTACGTTATTGAATTAATTTTTATGATCACCGTGTATATTGAAATCCAATTTCGAGAATAGATTAAAGTAAGCTCATGTATGAATAAATTCTATACCAAAGATTATTTTTTTATCTTTAAAAATAACTGAGATACGCCTACTTGAATTACTACATAAAAATGTCAGTTTTTAGTTAACTTTGCAAATATCTCAAAAACTGTAAGATCTAGCTTGTAAGTAATTCTTACAAAAAAGATGTAAAATTATAAGGAGAATCGAAAAATAAAATAATATATAGGGTTTTCTATTTAAAAATCAAAAGTTCTATATTGTACCGCTTTTATATTACACCCTGTAGAAACCAAACTATTTTTAGATTATGCAGCTTATAAAAATAGACAACTTTCGTATTTAAACTTATCTTCTAAGTTTAATGGCTAAGGAACTATCAACCGAATACGCACTATGGCATTATATATTATATATATATATATATATATATATATATATATATATATATATATATATATATATATATATGAAGATGTACAGTGGAATACGGAATGGTTTGCCAACTTAGATAAAAGAATTCGCTACTTTCACCGTCATGCCTTCATGAGTAATTTGGGATATTATTCACACACATTTGCCTTCGTATCTTGCTGGGTATATTGATCTATGCTATGAATGCCACAAAACATTGCAACCAAGTGGCTACCGAATTATTGACCACTGTACACATATGGATAGATGGGTCGCAATTTACCACATGTACCACCATGGATATTGATGCTCATCATTTAAAGCACCTCTAACAATGCTACACGGGGTATATGCAGACCATTTATGCATATTCTGCGGTGAAATGTATTATTTGGACAACTAATATTTTTTGATAATGTATATGTTAAATTGTTTCCTGTTAGTATCTTACTGTTCTACGGTGAGAAGATGTGCGACGTGCCACCAACCTTTTATTATCCTCAGTATTACAATTGTTTCAATAAATGTTTACTAACGTAATGAGTTCACTCACCTTCATCGCTTCCAGGGTTCATTTCCACATCTTCAGACGATACGGTTGAATGCTTCATGTATAGAGTTCGAAGTAACCGATGGCTACCATCTGACACTCCGTTACAGAAACATCTCCGATTGGCGCCATACTGCACATACGCTCAATTACTTGCACCACGTCCCCGTAGGTGTAATGAAACAGAAGTGGAAAGTACCTTTTGCACTTAGACTAAATCAAAATGTTTTATTCTTAGAGAAAATCATATATCTGAATAATAAACTGATAACATTTGAACATGTCTATGTTCATACAACAAATAAATAAATATATTAACATATCAATGTATTTTTTTCTATTGTGTTTACTGTTAAACGTGTGGTATAAGAAAATTTGTTTGAGCTGGCCTTGTTGAAGTGAAATGGCTAAGTGACCATTTGTAGGTAGGTTGCACAAATGGCCTTGAGAATGTGTAACCTTCAAAATGACAGAGAGACGAATGACCTACATATTGCGACCTTGGAGAAGTGGCGAACACGAATGACCTTGCCATTGTGTAACCTTGGGCAGGTGGGACCTTGAGAGGGACTTTGACAATGTGATACCTTGGAAATGTAGTGTGATCCAAAAATCTCCAATCGTACCTACTAAAGTGGTTTCATAATACACTGGCAGATAGTGACTATATGTTACAAACCATAGATTTTGGGTGTAACAGAAAATAGTGTTCACGACTTGCCCTCGAATACAACTCGCAAATTTTACATTTTAAAGGTTTTAATTCAGTACGAGATTTTAAACAATAAACTCATTTCTGCTCTGTACTGTGATCATGAAACAAAAATCCATCGTAAGCGGAAAATTACAATTGGTGCAATGTATTAAACCATAGGTAGACATTGCAAAGATGTTTGAACAAGTGACAAATTTCTAACAAACGAATTTCAAATTATATTATGCAATTAGATACCTGAAAAATTGTGGCAGTTAATTCTCGTATTTTAAACATTAAAAATGTATACAGAATGCATTAAACTTGTAAGTTTGAGAAACTAATATATGGTTTTTATTTTGTTTGAGTACCGCTTAAATACTTGTTAAAAACTTGTCGTGCATGAGTAAGTTTTTTGGCCATATTTTTTCTCATATCTAGTTGTATAAAACAATTCAATTTTTTTTCGCAGAAACTTGCACGATTATTTAAACGTTTGGTTTTGCAGTTTGACACGTATATTTCACCCATTTGCACCGACTGAAATTTGCTATAAATATACATGAGAGAAAGGACCACGCCACTTTCTTATGGAAAGTGGCCTTCGGTTAATATGTCTAATTTTTTTATATGTATTAGTTCTTGTCATACTCATCAATAGTATTCATAAGCATAAAGTCATTCTATGGCTAGTTTTAGAAATACAGGGCGTTAAAGTTTCAAAATACCATGTTCATTATTTTTGCTTTGAAAGTACTGATCTTCATTTTATCTTCCAAATCCGATTTTTTCATCTCTATAGGATATGTAGCTGTGCACACAGGGTACCATTTAATCTTATTTACAGGGTGATACACATTTTGACATTAAGGTTTATTAAAAAAACTATTTTGTTTTATTACAGCCACATAATTGCTACTGTGAACGACTTTTCATTGGATATGATATTGTGTTGGTTAAGTAAATAGTTATAAATATATATATTATACAAGGTGATTCATAAGTATTGTCCCAATTATCAATTCTTTTTAAAATCAAATAACGGAACCCTCTGTATGTGGGAATTGGTTTTGACTTTATGTTATCCTTTAGTTACACAGATTAGGTACTACTTAAGATTATACATAGCGATTCAATAATTTTGCAAAATATTAAATATAACAATAGGTAGAAAAACCTTTCCTTTTTCATCACCCTGCATCTAAAAATTGACTCGGTCAAGGTATATTGATTTCAAAATCTTCGAATACAGGATATTATAAAGATTTCGTTCCTAAAGTTTCGTTTCAATCCTATGAGTAGATTTGTAGATAGCGTCTGGCAAGTTTCACCAAGACATGTAAAATGAAATTGTCAGCGTTTTTAAATCCTTATGGAAAGTGGCCTATGGCAAAAATGTATAATTTTATGATATGTATTAGTTATCGACGTACTCATCAATATTGTTCATGAGCACAAAATCATCCTCTGACTAGTTAAAGTGTTAAAGTTTCAAAATAACACGATTCCCATGTTCATTGTCTTTTATTTCAAATTACTATGTTAATTTTTTCTTCAAAATGCGATTTTTGCATCTTTATGGGATATGTAGATATATACAAACGATATAATTGATTCTTAGTTACAGGGTGATACACAGTTTAACGGTATACTTTTTTAAAATAAAATATTTTTTTCATAACAGCCACATAATTGCTACTGAGGAAGGCTTTTCATTGGGTGTGGTATTGTGTTAGTTAAGTTAATAGTTAAAAAATATGTAATATATAGGGTAAAAATATATATTATACAGGCTGATACAAAGGTTTGTCCGAATCATCAAATCTTTTTAAAATCAAATAATGGAACCCTCTGTGTACGAGAATTGATTTTGACTACATTTTATCTTTTAGTTAGACGTATTATGTACTACTTAAGGATATACAGGGTGATTCAATAATTTTACAAATTACTAAATATGACAATAAGTCGTAAAACCTTTCTTGTTTTCATTACCCTGTATCTTAAAATTAGCTCTTTCAAATTATGTATAGAGATTTAAAAATTTTCGAATACAGCTTCTTATACTGATTTTGTTCCGAAAGTTTCGTTTTAATCCTGAGATAGAGCCTGGCAAGTTTCATCAAGACATATCAAGTGAAAATGTTAGCGGTTTCAAAAGAACCAATATGTTATCTTCTATGGTTTATTGTTTAAGCTGGATTGAATTTGTAACGTCCAGAGAGTAGTTTTAAATTATGATGTACAAGTCAGAATGTGCATATGCTGTGCAAAGTCAAAACCAGAAATATGTACCAGACACATTGTTACACATAATGTACCAAAAGTCAGTAAAACTGTTATTAACAGAGAAAACGAATACATCTAGTATTTTTACTGTACTTATTCTATTGCTCATGATACGTTAAGGTATAAAACAATATTTTCACCAAAAACGAATACTAGGACTGTGAGTGGTAATACTCAAACCGACCAGTCTTTTGGATTTCGAAATGGTTAGTTATAGTGTAGAGGGCTAACTAAATACAGATTGGAGCATATATTATTGTCATTAAGAATTCCAAGTGAGGACAACTAAAACTGTTCCAATCTATATCTAGTTAGCCCTATATACTATAACTAACCGTTTCGAAATCCAAACGACTGGTGGGTTTGACTATTACCACTCACAGTCCCAGTGTTAGTTTTTGGTGTAAATATAGTTATATACCTTAACGTATCATGATCAATATAGTAGGTACAGTTCAAATACTAGACGTATTCCTTTTTCCTGTTAATAACCGTTTTACTAACTGTTGGTACATTATACGCGAGTTAAATAATGTCTGTGGTGTATATTTCTGATTTTCACTTTGCTCAGCATATGCACATGCTGACTTGTGTATCATAATTTAAAACTACTCTCTGGACGTTACAAATTCAATCCAGCTTAAACAATAAATCATAGAAGATAACGTATTGGTTCCTTTAAAAACGCTACCAGTTTTATTTGATATGTCTCGGTGAAACTTGCCAGGGTCTGTCTCGTAGGATTGAAACGAAACGTTCGGAACAAAATCAGTATAATAAACTGAATTCGAAGATTTTAAAATCTATATACATACCGTGAAAGAGCTTTTTTTAAAATGCAGGGTTTTTCGCCTTGTCGTCTTGTTTAGTATTTCGTAAAATTATTGAATCGCCTTGTATATTCTTACGTAGTACATAATACGTCTAACTAAAAGATAAAATGTAGTCAAAATCAATTCCTGTATACAGAGGGTTCCGTTATTTGATTTTAAAAAGAGCTGACGATTGGGTCGAAACTTGTGTATCACCTTGTATAATATATATTTTTACCCTGTATAATATATATTTTTAACTATTTACTTAACTAACACAATATGACACCCAATGAAAAGTCTTCCACAGTAGCAATTATGTGGCTGTTATAAAACGAAATATATTTATTTAAAAATCAATCAATTATACCCTTTGTGTATATCTACATATTCCATAAAGATGCAAAAATCGCATTTTGAAGAAAAAATTAACGTAGTAATTTCAAATAAAAAATAATTAACATGCGCATTTAACTAGTCTCAGGATGATTCTGTGCTCACGAACAATATTGATCAGTACGTCGAGAGCTAATATATATCAGAAAAGCATACATTTTTACCAAAGGGCACTTTCCATAAGGATTTAAACACTGACAATTTAATTTGTCATGCCAGACTTTATCTGCACAACTAGATTACAATATACTGTATTCGAAGATTTTAAAATCAATATACCTTGATCGAGTCAATTTTTAGATACAGGGTAGTGAAAGAAAGAATGGTTTTTCGACTTATTGTCATATTTAATATTTTGCAAAATTATTGATTCGCCCTGTATAATCTTAAGTAGCACCTAATCTGTCTAACTAAAGGATAAAATGATGTCAAAATCAATTCCCACATACAGAGGGTTCCGTTATTTGATTTTAACAAGAATTAATGGTTGGGACAAAAGTTATGAATCACCTTATATAATATATATTTATAACTATTTACTTAACCAACATAATATCATATCCAATGAAGAGTCTTTCACAGTAGCAATTATATGGTTGTAATAAAACAAAATAATTAAAAAAAAAACTATAATGTCAAAATGTGTATCACCCTGTAAATAGGATTGAATGGTACCCTTTGTGTACAACTACATATCCTATAATAGATATTTATGTATTAAGGGCATAATCTACAATTATGCCCGTGGTACTGTAACACTGCCCTATCTTTAGATGCTATAGGTATTGCGCCCTCTGGTTTGGTAACCCAACGCGGTTTTATTTTGCCTCGGCTTTGCTCAATCGTGTTTATAATTTATTTTATAAACGGGGTGTGGTTCGTATTAAGTACTGGATGGGCTTAACACTGTCACCTTAAATAAATTTCTTGAAGCGGTTTATAATGTATATTTAAATAAAGTTAACAATATAATAAAAAGTAATTAACATCAACTCAAAATGTATTGGGACTTCTTGGACCTGGCGGCTCCTCACTCTCGTTCTCCTGGTGGGCGGCTAGTTACTGTGTGCGTAGTCGCTTCTGTGAACAGAGATATTCTTTTTAATCTACTCCTTACCTAATACGTAAAATTTACGTTACGGTCCTGTATTTACAGTAGCGAGAGTGTTATCCTTGATACCGTTTTTGGTCGGCGGCGCCGGCGCAATGAACTCAAGTCGTTGCGGGGACTGAGAAAATCAATATCGTGTTTATACTTTAGTAACTCTGGAGCGCTGAAGCGAGTATATCCTACTCCCGGGAAATAATACACGCGAAATGCGCGTATGCAAATGTGAGATCTCGGGACTGTCTTTCTTTAATTATAACCGGTTTGATTAGGCAATTAGATTATTTATCTAACAGAATTAATTACGGATTTCTATACTAAGTCTAATTATCTACAATCAATCAAGGGAACAAACTACTTGATATTAAAACTACTCTATAACGACTTTAACAGGTTTAAGGTAAATATTGGATAATTTACGTACTATCTAATTTATTTACAAACGGTATCGCACCAGGTGTTTGCGATGGTTATATTGACTACAAATTTATACAACCGATTTCGGGTGTACTCTCCTGCGATTAAAGACACCGTGTACGGTTATTGTGTTTGTCTGTAAGTATTGTAGGTGTGAGTTTCGAGCGAGATCTCAGTAATACTCAGAAGACCTAGGCGACGGCCTGCCTTAACTGGATAGACTAAGAGAAAGGTCGTAGGTCTTTACAGCCCTCTAACAACCCTTCACCCTCAAGTATTTGCGAGGTGACGTCGGGGGTTACCCCTGCGTGATACGCTAGGTTTTAGTGTACTTTGTATTGGCGACTGACGACGGGATCTACCCTGCGTGGCACTCTAGGTGTTAATGTACTTTGTATAACTCCTGGAGACTCAGCCCGGCGTTATTTACGGTCTGTAGTGTTTGATTGTAAATTGTCAGATTCTATAACTTTACAACTTACGTATCTATCAATGGCAGTACAGGATTAAACTTTAGGTTGCCCGGTGCGAGGTGGTGCGCGTTATCACACGATCGCGATGGACTCTTCGACGGTGAATAGCAGGTCGGTGCTTACACGAAGCGAACGGTGCGGCGGCGGCTACTGGTTTGGTTATTAGCAGGTCGGTGCTTACACTAAGCAATCGGTACGGTGGCGGCGGCTGGATATCGGCTTAACTTGAATCTACTTCGATTCATCTCTCTCTTCTCAACGCGCGTCGCGGGTTTATAAAGGTGCATCTGTGGGCGGCTTCGCGGCTACCGTGCGGGGGATGCCGTTATGCGATTGGTTGTAATCGTTCTGACGTGCAAAAACTTACGGGTTTTTAGATTTAGATATAGGATGGTCCGCAAATAATTTATTCTAAAAAGCATACGTAAAGGACGCTGGTTCTTTACATACCACCCTTTCCTCTTCTTGTGGAAGATCCGTCCGCTTGATCTTCACCCTAACGCCATCAGGCATGATTATGCTGACGCGGCGGCGATTGCGTCGCTGGCGGCGGTTAAGGCCTTCCGGGGGCGGCATACGGCGGGCCGGTTCGGAGACCTCCTGGATATGCAGGTTCTTCATTCCTCCGGTGACCTCAGTTGTCCGGCGCAAATGTTCCAGTGTGTCCGGGGTCTTCGGTCTACCGTCGGGGTGGAGCCGGGGTGGCGACCAATAGTAGGCCGTATCCCTACCGGACGGTCCTGGGGACGGTGTACGAGGAGCAGGCGGCGGAGATGGTTCTCGGATCGGGGAACTACGGCGCGTGAGGAAGGCTGCGTCCAAGCCTTCAGTCCCAGGCAGGCGGTAGCGGTGGGGCTGCCAGGGCGAGATCCTTACCGGGAGCTTTCGGCGTATGCATGGTTTAAACGGGGCCATGTTATGGGAGATAGCATTTCTGGTTTTATCCTTTGCTTTTATATGATTTAGAATACGCGGGTTTTTGATAGCCGTTAAATTTTCGACGTTACCATTGGTAGTTGGTCTTGTCTGATCGGTGACGTCAGTCGCATTTCTCAAATCTTTTACATGCGCTTCTCCCGCGCTTTTCCTACTACCGGGTTCTCGGAGCTCGACAATTACGAGCGATTTTATTTTATACACGAGGTAAGGACCGGCATACTTTTTCGCTAATTTCGCGGAAAATTCTTTCACTTTGCTGGACAGGTGATGTCTTTTCGGGGGCGGTAGGCTCGGTGACGCAGGTTGTAATGATATCGTTGTACTTCAAAGGTCTTTGCTAATGAGTCTCTAGCAAGTTCTTGTAGATCTTTTAAATACTTCATACGCTGCTCTTGATCAGCTGCGGTTACGGCGGTTGCTTCTGGGTTGACCATGCCCTCGGTGGTTCTAATTCTCTACCGAGATTAAGTAAGGCTGGGGAGAAACCAGTTGATCCATGCTGTACGGTATTGACAGCGAATGCTATTTCCGGCAGGTGAGCGTCCCATTCTCGCTGGTTATTTCGCGTAAATTGTGCGATCATCGTCCCGATCACTTTATTGGTTCTTTCCACCGGGTTAGCATGCGGAGAGTATGGTGGAGTAGAACGGTGGTTGATTCCATGATCCTTCAAGAACGTGCGGAATAATTTGCTTGTATACTGGGGGCCGTTATCGGAGATCAGGTGTCGGGGATTTCCAAAGCGATATATTACTTGTTCTTTTAACGCTTGGATAATCGGCGGACTGGTAGCGTTGCGGAGTGGTTTAAGTTCGACCCACTTAGTTAACCGGTCTTGGAAAACTAACAGGAATTTATATCCTTTCTTTGAACGCGGCAGCGGTCCGATAAGATCTGTACTTACATTGTTCCACGGCTGTCCAGGTCGCGAAAAGTACATTTCTCCTTGTGGCTTTTGTGTACTACCTTTATAAGTCTGACAGCTTCTACACGCTTTTACGTATTTTATAACGTCCGATTTTATGGTGGGCCAGTAGTAATTGCGGTATATGCGGCATAGCGTTTTCGCAATTCCCAGGTGTCCTGCGGTGGGAGCATCGTGACATTCTTCCAGGATATCTCGGCGTTTTTTTAGTGGTATACAAATTTTCCAACTAGGATGGCTTCCCATCTCTTTTTCGGGTGTCGGATCAGGGAATGATTTAAATAGTTGTCCTTCATCTATTTTATATCTTGGGTGTTGATCAGGGTGTTCTCGGACTTGCTGTATCAAGTATTGATACCACGGACAGGTTATTTCTTCGGTTTCCTCCACCTCTAATGGAGACAGGTAGGCTTTTATTTCATAGTCCTTCTTCGGTGCGTAGGTATTTTATTATCCTGGCTCGAAGTGCATCTACATTTCCTCCTGTCTCTAGTTTACATTTTCTAGCTTCTGTTGCTAATTCATCCTTCTTGAGATGGTAAATCCATCCCACTCTGGTGTCAGTATCTTCAGTCCCTCGGTATACTCATCCCGTGACAGACAGATTAGTGTCTGGAAAACAAAAATATGTGATTACTGGTACTTCTGCGGTCCTTTTGAAATCTTTAAACGGAAAATTATTTAAGGTGTTCAGTGTTTTTCGATCCCCACGTTTAGGTGCAATATGTAACAATGCCCTAACTTTAGATGCTATAGGTATTGCGCCCTCTGGTTTGGTAACCCAACGCGGTTTTATTTTGCCTCGACTTTGCTCAATCGTGTTTATAATTTATTTTATAAACGGGGTGTGGTTCGTATTAAGTACTGGATGGGCTTAACACTGTCACCTTAAATAAATCTCTTAAAGCGGTTTATAATGTATATTTAAATAAAGTTAACAATATAATAAAAAGTAATTAACATCAACTCAAAATGTATTGGGACTTCTTGGACCTGGCGGCTCCTCACTCTCGTTCTCCTGGTGGGCGGCTAGTTACTGTGTGCGTAGTCGCTTCTGTGAACAGAGATATTCTTTTTAATCTACTCCTTACCTAATACGTAAAATTTACGTTACGGTCCTGTATTTACAGTAGCGAGAGTGTTATCCTTGATACCGTTTTTGGTCGGCGGCGCCAGCGCAATGAACTCAAGTCGTTGCGGGGACTGAGAAAATCAATATCGTGCTTATACTTTAGTAACTCTGGAGCGCTGAGTATGTTCGAAAATACACGAAATGCGACTGATCTCGACTGTCTTTCGTTAATTATAACCGGTTTGATTAGGCAATTAGATTATTTATCTAACAGAATTAATTACGGATTTCTATACTAAGTCTAATTATCTACAATCAATCAAGGGAACAAACTACTTGATATTAAAACTACTCTATAACGACTTTAACAGGTTTAAGGTAAATATTGGATAATTTACGTACTATCTAATTTATTTACAAACGGTATCGCACCAGGTGTTTGCGATGGTTATATTGACTACAAATTTATACAACCGATTTCGGGTGTACTCTCCTGCGATTAAAGACACCGTGTACGGTTATTGTGTTTGTCTGTAAGTATTGTAGGTGTGAGTTTCGAGCGGGATCTCAGTAATACTCAGAAGACCTAGGCGACGGCCTGTCTTAACTGGATAGACTAAGAGAAAAGTCGTAGGTCTTTATAGCCCTGTAACAACCCTTCACCCTCAAGTATTTGCGAGGTGACGTCGGGGGTTGCCCCTGCGTGACACGCTAGGTTTTAGTGTACTTTGTATTGGCGAGTGACGACGGGATCTACCCTGCGTGGCACTCTAGGTGTTAGTGTACTTTGTATAACTCCTGGAGACTCAGCCCGGCGTTATTTACGGTCTGTAGTGTTTGATTGTAAATTGTCAGATTCTATAACTTTACAACTTACGTGTTTATCAATGGCAGTACAGGATTAAACCTTAGGTTGCCCGGTGCGAGGTGGTGCGCGTTATCAGACGATCACGATGGACTCTTCGACGGTGAATAGCAGGTCGGTGCTTACACGAAGCGAACGGTGCGGCGGCGGCTACTGGTTTGGTTATTAGCAGGTCGGTGCTTACACTAAGCAATCGGTACGGTGGCGGCGGCTGGATATCGGCTTAACTTGAATCTACTTCGATTCATCTCTCTTTTCTCCACGCGCGTCGCGGGTTTATAAAGGTGCATCTGTGGGCGGCTACCGTGCGGGGGATGCCGTTATGCGATTGGTTGTAATCGTTCTGACGTGCAAAAACTTACGGGTTTTTAGAAATACACGTCAGCGGTGATTAATAAATTATTCGTTGTGCAATATCGCGTAAACTTTTGAAATTTTAGATATAGGATGGTCCGCAAATAATTTATTCTAAAAAGCATACGTAAAGGACGCTGGTTCTTTACAGTACATACAATGTTTTATTTTATTTTGCACCATGAAACTGGAACAAAATATTAAAAAGATTCAGTATTTTCGGCAAGTTTTTAAATGCAAATGCAGTGAAATAAAGTCGACAGTAGGCTAATTTGTTGTTACTAAGATACTGTGCTATTGCTATTATATATCATGTCATGTGTTTGCTGTCAATCATGCTGCCTAGCATCAATAACATTTCCGTGCTATAAAGACCACGTTACGCCCGCATTTGGAGGCGTATAAAGAAAATTATGGTGGCAAAATAAAATAAAAAATTTAACACCCTTAAAAACTAGCCATACAATAACGTTGTGCCTATGAACAATATTGATGAGTACGACAAGAACTAATACATATAAAAAAATTAGACATTTTAACCGAAAGCCACTTTCCATAAGAAAATGGCGTGGTCCTTTGTGAATCGCTTAAAATGTCTTAATTTTTAAAAATGTTTGGGCGAGTTGTACCCGAAGGCAAGCCGTAAATATTATCTTATTTTAAGTCTTTCACACCCAGAATATTACTTTCCATACGATAGAGGTAACTTGGTTTATACAATAGTGTAATTGTCTGCCTGTCTGTAATTATCCAAAAAAAAAATGTATATTTTCATAGATTGGAAGGTCATATGTTGTTCCACAGCAGATATTTTTGAATTAAATTTACCAGCCTTGATCTAATGTGTTTGGAAACCAACATTAAAAATCCATCTTGATAGTATGATTTCAATCACCAATATTCATATGTAGATATATTATCTCAATAAATAGCTACTCAATTATGATGTAATGGCAAACTGAATAAATATAAAGGTTACATACAATAACATACACGTTCTATATGACTTATGTTTGTGAACAAATTAGCATACAGGTGAGTTTATAAAGTCAATCTAACAAAAAAGTAAATATTGTAGTAGTCTATTGGATATTTCAAAATCCAGCAATCGAAACATTTTTATTTATCTAGTTTGTGGAAAATCATTGCGCATTGTGTAAAAATCATTTTCCTGAAACCGTTATTAAAATGCATAGATTTCGCCTAAAATACAGTCGCAGTATAATGCTCTTTTATTATCCTCGGCACTTTAGGTTTAACTAAAAACATGCAGAACCTTAATAACGCATAAAATGATGTGATGTCAATACAATGTAAGTGTCATTGTCACATTAGTTAAATTTTAACAAGCGGCTTCATCTTTTTACTAAATGATTCCAGTTTCAAGAAATAATGTATGGACCTCGGCAATAAAGTGATTTTTTACGACATTGTGGTGTATTTGTCTCGATCAATGCGGTCTCTGCTACAAAATTCCATCTAAAAATCCACTTTATTGTCTTGATGCAAAAAATATTATTTAACCCGTAATTATTATAACTAATTGATGTAATTAGCCCTGGGTTGTAAATATTTAACATTCTAAATATGTTGTATTGAAGAACAAATCAATGAGGTGTACAGAGTAAACCTAAATCGAATCTAAGGATGAACGGTTGAATTTGACATTTGCCGATAATAAAACGACGTATCGTTGTGGTCAGACATATGCATAAACATTTGTACGGAATATGGAACACAATTGAGGTAACAGATATATTCCGATTTACGAAGATATTTCTTTAACTTCGTAAGCATGTAAACAGCTTGTATTTAGAAACAAGCATAACAAATAAAATTAAAACACATAACTACTTGTACTTGTGTAAGTAAGCAAAAATAACATTAGTTGTGAAAAGTTATAAAGTATTGTTAGAAAGATCGATTAACCACTCAATTTAAAAAGTATTTAATCGATAGCTATGTATACATAACACGCCTATATAATTCAATTATATTACATAAGCACACGCCGTATGACCGCCTTCTTCAACGCCTATGCTGTAATGAATCCTCCTTCTACGTCTTCCGATCTCGCCCTCCACTTTACCGCTCCATTCTCCAGCGTAACAGTCGGCCTTCCTGAAACAGTAATACCTCATCACTAAAATTAACTTACAAGGAGGTATGATAAGTTTTGACCATCTACCTCCGTGTCCGCCTCGTCACCATTCATACTGTCACATTCATTTAGTCACATTCATCCACGCCCTTATAAGCTCTAACGCCTTTAATCACCAATTCACTTACCTTATTCGGCAGCCTTTCTTCGCCTTTTAATATGACGTCAACTCGGCAGGGGGGAAGTATCCAGAACTCGAGCTGTCATAACGTGCTTGCATTCGCCTAGCCGCCCGATTCACGCTAAGGGTCGCAGTACCACGGTTTGCCTGTAATTGATCTATACTAGAAATACTCGCATCAAGGTCGTTACCCTGACGCTTTCGCTCCTGGCTGTGCGCGCTGAATCCGTCCTAATCCACTATGCTGTGTCAACCCTACCCTTACCACTAGCTAGTGTTTCGCCTTCGCCAACCAGATCAATTATCACCGTGGCGGTGATAGAACATCCACTCGGCATGGGGGGAGTACCCACAACTCGAGTTTATCGTGTTAGCGATGCCCCAAATTACTTCGGGAAAATGTTCGTCTCACTTATCTTCCGCCTGGACACTTGCTGTCGACACCTTGACTTTGCCTTTTCGCCTGGCCACTCGCCGTAGGAGTTGCTATCGCCGTTTGCACGTGCCTTATGCCTTTCTCCACCACAACTCCTTATCCTACCTACTCGTAACGCCAGACCTCGGTCACTAATTGTCCGCCGTGAACCATAAGGTCTTTGTAGGTTCTGCCAGTACATGCTTGGTGAACCTGCCTATCCAACATGAGTATGAAGACATACCCCTTGGTGCTAAATGGTCAATATGGACTGTGTCGAAGGGTATTTGACGCAGTCCAATATGGTGCAAGTGCCCCTCGCCTCGCCCGAATTACCTTTCGCAATTGCACGCCGCAACCACGATTTCGCCTACTTTATGAAGTCGCCTAGCCAGAATGTATTTCGCCAGTGTTAGTACGCACAGCATATTGCCGCCTGCGGCAATTCTATAAAGTGTATGGTCCTTCGCCTTATAGTTCGCCTTGACATCATTTTCCGCTACGCCTGAACGCAACGCAGTTATTAGCTCTTGCGCCGTAGGGCCTTGTCATTGCATTGTAAGGAACCGATCAAACTCCGCCATCGGCACCACATTAACGCCCACATAACTGGTTTGTGGGTTCTCGCCTATGGGGTTTCGACTTAATGCATCGACATGCTGCATTTTTACGCCAGGACAATGTTCCAGTTCCAAAGCATACTCCTGAATAAGTCAACCACCACCGAACTATTCGAGGAACTAAATATCTTTCCAAGAGTCGCCCTTATAGCTACACGGCCAGTCACCACTTTGAATCACACGCCAATCGGATACACTCTGAAACGCTTAACGCCCTCCATCACGACTAAGTCTCAAGTTCATAGTTATGGTACGCCTGTTCGGGTAAGGTTATGGTTCGACTGAAATATTCTCTGCTAGCCATGTACTGCCTTCGACTTTTCGCTTCTGTACCAACAAAGCGCCTAAACCCCATTCACTGGCATAATTATGCAGCTCAGTTTCTGCCTCACTGTCATACAACGCCAAAACTGGTCCCAACGCCAACGCATCTTTGAGTTGGTTAAGGGTTTCTTGCTGTTGATCACCCCAAGACCACGTCATTTCTTTTTGATTAAATCGGTTAGAGGTTTTGCTATACGGAGAAGTATTTTGCGAATGGCCTGAAATACGACGCCAGTGCAATGAGTTGTCGCACGCTGCGAACTCCAGTGGTTGTAAGAAAGGATTATACCACCTCTATTTTACGCCTCCCTGGCCGAACGCCATCGGATCTAACCTCGTGACCTACATATTCCACCTTTTCCATTAGGAAAGACCATTTGTCCAAATTCAGATTCACGCCCGCCTCTGCCACTAGTGAAATATAGTTTATGGTAGTGGACGGTATCAACAGGTCGTCCATATACCAACACCTCGCTATGCCGCAACTCGTCCAGCATTTTGTTCATTACGCACACCGATGGGACATTCGCCAACCCAAATGGAACCCTCAAATATTCGTACTGCCCGTCGGAGGTAATAAACGCCGTCTTGTCAATAGTGTCTGGGTGTACAGGCACCTGATGGTAGCCGTGCGACAAATCAAGGGCCAGTTTGTCCAATAGGTCAGCAATCAGCGACAACGGAGATCGACTTTCACCGTGATCGCATGTAACACCCGATAATCTACGCTACTACTTGCTTCGTCAATAGTGATTAGGGACCGATTCTGGACCAATTCAAGGTCACTCGCCCTCTGTAGGTGAGAAATTTAGGGTTTTGGATCTCTTCAAAGTGAAACTTTTGGCTGAAAATTTAAATTTTTGGAGCTCGGTAAAAATAGAAATTGCAATGTCATCATCATATTACAAGGTCACTCTGCGATCAAACGTTTTGGCGGGAAATTTGTATGTCAAGGTCAAAAGCTAAAAATAGAAATTGCAATGTCATCATCATATTACAATCCTTAGAAGTCTAGAAATAAAGTGGTCAAGGTGAAAGATTATTGACCTGTAGGGGTATCGTGTGACATTTCTTAGAAGTATAAAAATAGAATAAGTTCATGGAAAGAAGAAGACATTTTTGTCTAGGTTAGCGGTTTTGAAGGATGCAGATTTATAATAAAAGGCTTCCTTGGGTACGCACGATTAAGTATTAGCAGAAATGACGAAAATGGTAGTATGAAAGATAAGAAGCGCAAGAAAAGAACAAGTATTAACTACTGTTATATTTGGTATTAATATGTTGTAGTGTTTAAATGAGTTATTGTATTTATACTAGACTTCTAATGGCGAGTGAAGAAGACGCGTTGTCTGTCAAGTGTAATGTTTGTTTAAAATCAGCGGTAAATAAACGTGTAAAATGTATAAACTGTGAAATTTATTTCCATACGAGTTGTGCTAATAAAAGTAATCTTATAAAACTTGACGAACTCACAATAATTTGTTGTGATAAAAGACTAACATACGAAAGCGGTGGTAATTCTAATGAATTAAATAATAGTTTTCTGAATTCGGTTCTTATTAAGCTATTATACACGAAAGAGGAGGTAATCCAATCAAAGAATGACCTGCTAATTACCAAAGATGAATTGATATCAGAACTAAAATCCAAAATAAGTTTACTTGAAGATCTTAACGCATCATTGAAACTGCAAATTAATCACATAACTGATGTAGACGATAGCACAAGTGCAAGAGTAATATCAAGAAATGCAATAACAAATTCCTCAAGCGATACGATATACGCTGAAAATAAAGGTCAGTCACATAATAATCAACAATCTATAATAGAAGCAATTGCAGCCAATAACCGTGATACTGATCCCAAACAAATACATAATACAATAAATGTAAATAGCAATTTAAGCACAAATTATCCTACAACGTACGCCAACGCGGTAGCTAACAAAAAAGGAATTAAAACACTGAAACCAAATAAACCAGGATTAACTACTGTAAGTAGCACAGAAATTAACACAGATACTATCAAACGCGTATCAAAGCATATCACAGGAACCAATACTATTCAAAATTTTAAGATAGTTTTTGCTCCCAAAAAAGCATGGGCATTCGTAGGTCGTATCTCACCCGCGGTAACTGACGTTGATATGCTAGAACATGTCAGAAGAATAACAAATGACGATAATGCAGAATGCGTTAAGCTAGAAACAAGAGGTAAAAATTCGTGCTTCAAGGTGTGTACGGATATAAAAAACGCTAACGCTCTATTGGAACCAGATAATTGGCCAGAACACGTTAAGGTAGGCCGCTATATTTTTAGATTCGACAGATATAACAGACCAAAAGAATAGGTCGAGTAAAGGAACTACGTTACGCACTCCTGAACTCCGTGTATTTCATATAAATATCCAGTGTTTGAAAAATAAGCTACTGGAGTTGGAGATGTATTTAGACGCCCAAGAACTAGATGTTGTTTGTATTAGTGAACACTGGCTCAAAAATAACGAAATCGAATCGATAAAGTGCGGACAATGGACGGTAGCATCATCTTACAGCAGGTCTACTTCCAAACATGGTGGTGTCCTATTAACAAAAATATAAACGATTGTAAAATGTTAAGTGACATAAATTCCCTTTCAGTAGAAAATCACTTCGAACTGACTGCTGTGCAGATTTTAAGGTATAATGTGTGTGTTGTTTGTAACGGTATAAACGAGTGGCAGAACGGGATTACAGATAAATTGGCCTTTTTGCCCCGACTAGTCAGCGTATGGGTGTAGGTCAGATCTTGAAAAATTTCGCACATCCAGAATAGTAAATCGTACGTAAGTCAAAATAGGGGATGAAAACAAAATCAGGTCGGTTTTTGGGCGCCAGAATGTTTGGTAGTCAAAATAAGGGATGTCGTGCCAAAATTACGAGTACATAGCGTGTCTAAACATACAAAAAACATACGTTTACCTATCCGCAATCAATCCCAGGGGTGCTGGACAGCAACTCGGCAAACCACCTGAAATAGGGCTTCAAAATAGCACTACACGCTTGTCAAATAAAAGCGTGATAAACACTCAATAAAGTTACGTTAATACACCTCAGTGTAAATAATTAGGCATTAACTAATAATCAAAACAAAACAAAAAAATAAGCTATAGAATGCACTCTAAATGAATTAATACTAAAAACTAAAAAATCAAATAAAACACTAAATATTATCAACGCTATTACTCAATAATAAAAAAAAACTAACTTCGTTACGTTACAACTAAATTACCGGTAAACTGGCAATTTGCAAGAAAACTTTTATGCAACACAAAAGGGTTTTCACAGAATTAAAACACATTTATAAAACCTAAACAAAGCTATAATAAAATAATAAAAAAAATATATATATAAATATAAACACGATAATGCGTATAAACAAAAAAAAACACAAGGGCTTAAAAGGCGACAGAATGTCTGATCAGAATGCTGCTTAACGCCGTTCTAAATGGTTTAACCTATATATATTTCGTGGATTATATACCCACACTACTACAGGGTGTTCAAAATACCCTAACATGTTGTTGTTTACAGACCACCAAACGGAAACTTTGTTACATTCTTAGAGACATTAGAAAATTTGTTAAGTAGGTTAGGTAATAAGAAAACTATAATTTCAGGGGACTGGAATGTTAAATTCTGTACAACTGAAACTAACATTGTCAAACTATGTGACTGCATGTTATCATACGGTTTTGTGCAAACCATATTCACCCCCACCAGACAAAAAAACTGTCTAGATAATATTTTTATTAATTTCACTGTACAGGATTATACAGCAACTACAGTCACCAATAACATATCTGATCATGAGGGTCAAATACTTAAACTACCTGTAACTACCAATGTTCATCACAATCATCAGTCGGCTAAATTCTGCCGCCCTATTACCGTAAGGGGTTCTTGCATTTTATACAGTATTCTGCAAAAGAATTCCTGGGACTTTATTGACAATAGCCCTGCAGATGTAGATACCACATATAATAGTTTTTTTGAGATATTTCTCGATGCATATAAAACTGCTTATCCTGAAATAAAAATGAGCACTAGAATACAGAACTAAAACGAATGCGAGAAACCCTCACGTTCCTAAATGACTATTGCGCAAAATATCAAACTCGCACATCTCTCGCTATGAAGAATAACTACCGAAACAAATATAGATACGCATTAAAACAAGCAAAAGTTCGTGCAACCGATAATTTTATTGTAAGCTCTAATAATCAAAATAAAGCTTTGTGGGAAGTAGTCAACTCAAATACAAACAGGAAAACTATTTGGCCAAATACTACTTGTAGTATTTCGCCAAATGAGTTCAATGAATACTTTATTAGTATTGCCCACAATATCATAAATGATATAACAATTAGTAATGATAGAGAAGAAATTGATAATAGTGTATCATGCCCGTCAGACATTGAGTTTCAATTTACCCCAGTGAGCGGTGCCCACGTACGCGACATTGTAAATTCATTACGACCTACTAAAACTAAAGACATTTTTGGTATTTGTACATATGCTGTAAAAAAAAAATATGACTGTTCTAATATCACCAATTACAAAACTTGTAAATTTGTGTATAAAAAAAGGAAGGTTTCCTGACAAGCTAAAAATCGCATCAGTGGTACCTATTCTCAAAAACGGAAAGAAGAATTGTATGAACAACTACAGACCTATATCAATACTTCCTATTTTCTCAAAAATATTCGAAAAGATATTAACTTTCCAAATAACAAGCTATTTCGAAAGTAATAAACTGTTTAATACGCAACGATTTGGTTTCCGTAAAAATAGAAGCACAACTGATGCCATATTAGAGCTTACGGAATACATTCTAACCTGTTTTGAAAACAAGGAAAGTCCAATATCGTTGTTTCTAGACATACCATTTTGATTGCGTAAATCACGAAATTTTAATAAATAAATTAAAAGCATATAACTTTAGATCGGGTAGTATAATGTTAATCAGTTCTTATCTATCAAACAGATATCAGCTAGTAAACAATAATGGAATATCAACAAAACTACCCAATAGAATTGGTGTGCCACAGGGCAGCATCCTAGGGCCGGTTTTATTTCTAATCTATATTAATAACTTTGCAAATTGCCTAGATATTAATATACGTCAAATTGTATATGCGGACGACACAACACTACTGATGAAAAGTAAATCTTTGCAGTCTGCTGTGCTCGAATGCGATACCGTTCAATTAAAAGCCATTGACTGGTTAGCAGCAAATAAGCTATGTGTAAATACCCAAAAAACTCAAAAAATGACCTCTCAAAAAAGACCAAAATTTTAGTAATCCGGAGTGTATCAAATATCTAGGGGTATGTTTAGATTCTAAATTAAATTAGGCTGCACATACAAATGAACTAGCTTTGAAGTTGAGTAAAAATATTTATGCCTTGCGCAACTTGCAAAATTCAATTTCATCGTACGTCCTAAGGACAACATGTTTTGCAATGTGTCACTCGCTCATGTCATATGCCATCCTTTTGTGGGGACACTCATCGAGTAGCAAACGAGTTACAAAGTTACAAAGAAGAGCCATACGAATTATTGGAAATATCTCGTATAAAATTGACTGCAAACAAACATTTATCGAGTTATCGATAATGACATTATCTGGAATGTTTATTTACGAATGTCTAATGTATGTAAAGAAAAACATTCATCTATACACCCAACAAAAAGAACTGCATGAGTATAACACTAGAGAGAGTGAAAACCTACATAAAAAATTCTATCGAATTAAAAAATCTCAAAACGGGCCTAATTTCTTATGTATATAATTTTATAATAAGTTACCTATGCAATTACGAGAATTACCTCTACGACAATATAAATTATCGATAAAAAGGCACTTACTTAACAACGCATTTTATAAGATTGATGATTACATGAGATGTAAATATGAATAATTATTATACTGACGATTGTAAATACTAAAAATATTATACTAATAAATATTAACTTGAAATATATTATTATTATTATTATTATTATTATTATTATTATATGTAATAAACAATAAGAATTGTGACATTAGGAAAAGCTTTTAATTTTAAAATGCACAAGATACCCCTAGTAGGTGATAGAAATATTTTTAAGCAGATTTTTCCAAGTCCAGTCTTTTCAAACAAAAAAAAATCAATTTTTCTCAAAAACGGACCAGAATTTGCCAAAAATAAATTAAAAAAAAAACTCAACACTCTTCGTCGACTTTTAAACGTATCTAACACATATATCAAATTGGAACAGCTACCCCTAATGTAACAGCTACCCCTAATAGGTGAAATATTTTTTAAGCAGATAAGAAGAGCATAATAATAAAGTTTTAAACCTGAAATGTTATGCAACTAACAATACTGATATTTTGCATAAATTTATATTCACATTTATATTAAAAATTTAAGACTGTACAAAATCAATAAATTTTTAAGATAAATACTGATGTAAAATAAAATCCTTTATTTATTTCGGAAATATTTGTAATATGTTGTTCACCTAAAAAATTCTAACGTTTTTTTAATTAAAGAAAGCCTTCCTTAGCTGTGAAATATTATAAATCACAATTCGATATAAAACGTACATTTTTAATATTTTCCAAATTAATTGAGTATCAATAGTAAGTATGATATAATATATATATAATATAATAAATGTTTAACATATTTGTAAAATGTTTGTTTTTTTCTAAAATAATTCAAACGATTTTTTTATGAAATAAAGTAATACTAACTCTCACAATGTATCTTTGGACATTTTACATTTATATATGCAATTACAACCCATTTTGAATGGATTGTACTCGTAATGAGTAAAAATCTTGCAATTGCAAAATGCATTGCCCATATAGTATTATCAGTATGATTTGTAATATTATATTTAACTTGAAATACAAGTATTGTACTAGAATGGAATGTATAATTGCAATTATTGTTGTGTAAACGTTAGACTCTAACAGTGATGTATGTTTGAATGTGTGTGACTTATCGGAAATACCTCTAGCAAAAAGGTCACTAGATTTATAAACAAGGTTAAACGCAGTAAGTCTTTATTGAAAGTGGACAAATGTCTTGATAATACACATGTGAGTTGAAACTAACATCGATTCCATCTCGTAGGACGCCGTGTTTTATTTTACCCAATATTCATCATCATCATTGCACAACCATAATAATAATAATAACATCACTAAAATTATCGTGTATCGCTATTGACGAGTTTTGCATACGATGATAAAAATATATTAGACAGTTAAATTATTATTTTACATGCAAGTACTGTCTTATCGGAAATACTTCTATCAAAAGGGGCCTTACACTTATAATCAATATTGAACGCACTAAGTCCTTATTGAAAATGAACAAATGCCTGGGGAAAGATAAACAAGCAGACTTTCATCTCAGATTTTGATAATACACATGTGATATGAAACTAACACCGATTTCACCTCGCAACGCAACTATAGGAGCCAGTGTCTTATTTTACCCAATGCTCATCATTAACATTATACAACTATAATAATAATAATAATTACATAACACTCTAGATGTATGGATTAAGGTGTAACAAGAGCGTGTAGATCGCGTGAAGGTTTACAACAGGTTTAGACCGAGATGTGTTAGCTGTGGTGATGAATCATAATATTAAACATTTGTAGAAGTAATTAAATAAAGTAAATAAAATAGGAAGAAAGGGTTAAAATGAAAAACGATCACTTGCCAGGGTTGTTGGGGACAATCGTACTGAAAGAACGTCTTAACAGTGGAGACGTAGACGCAGACGCAAACCAAGGCGCAGAAGAAGGCGCAGACACAGACGCTGACGCTGATGCAGACGCGGACGCAGACACAGACGCAGACGCAGACGAAGACGCAGACGCAGACGCAGACGCAGACGCAGACGCAGACGCAGACGCAGACGCAGACGCAGACGCAGACGCAGACGCAGACGCAGACGCAGACGCAGACGCAGACGCAGACGCAGACGCAGACGGAGACGCAGACGCAGACGCAAACGAAGGCGAAGGGACAGACGAAGGCGCAGGCGAAGGGACAGACGAAGGCGCAGACGAAGGCGCAGACGCAGACGCAGACGCAGACGCAGACGCAGACGCAGACGCAGACGCAGACGCAGACGCAGACGCAGACGCAGACGCAGACGCAGGCTCAGGCGCAGACGCAGGCGCAGACGCAGGCGGATTCGTATCCGTGTCCGTGCCCATGTCCGTGTCTGTGTCTGTGTCCCTGTCCGTGTTGGTTCCGTGTACGTGTCCTTGTCCGTGTCCGTGTCCGTGTCCGTGTCCGTGTCGTGTCCGTGCCTGTGCCTGTGTCTGTCTCTTTCTTTGTCCGTGTCCGTGTCTGTGTCTATGTCCGTGTCAGTGTCTGTGTGCGTATCCGTGTCGGTGTACGTGTCTGTTTTTGTGTCCGTGTCCGAGTCCGAGACCTTGTCCGTCTCCGTCTCCATCTCCGCTTCCGCGTCCGCGTTCGTGTGTGTGTCTGTGTGCGAGTCCGTGTCCGTGTCCGTGTCCGTATCGGTGTCCGTATCGGTATCCGTGTCCGTGTCCATGCCCGTGCTCCGTCTCCGTCTCCGTCTCCGTCGCCGTCTTCGTCTGCGTCTTCGTGTCCGTCTCGTTCTCGATCTCGGTCTCCGTCTCCGTTTCTGTGTCCGAGTCAGCGCATGCGTCTGCGTCTGCGCTTGCGTCTGCGCTTGCGCTTGCATCTTCGTCTGTGTCTGCGTCTGCGCGCGCGCGCGTGTGTGTGTGTGTGTGGGTGTGTGTGATTATGTGTGTGTATGAGTGTGTGCGTGTGCGTGTGCGTGTGCGTGTGCGTGTGCGTGTGCGTGTGCATGTACGTATGCATGTGCGTGTGCGCGTGTGCTTGTACATGTGGGTGTGGGTGTGCGTGTGTGGGTGTGTGTGTGTTTAAGCGAAACCTGTTTGCGTTTGCTTTTGTGTTTGTGTTTGTGTTTGTGTTTGTGTTTGTGTTTGTGTTTGTGTTTGGTTTGCGTTTGCGTGTGCGTGTGCGTGTGCATGTACGTATGTGTGTGCGTGTGCGCGTGTGCTTGTACATGTGGGTGTGGGTGTACGTGTATGGGTATGTGTGTGTGTGTGTGTGTGTGTGTGTGTGTGTAAGCGAAACCGGTATTTTTATTTGAAAGTTTGTTTTGCAACCTGTAACTTAAATCAAATCAGTATTTTGTTTTTTTCAATTTTCCATTCACAGAACCTTGCTTTGTACTTTTTGGGTAATAATCTTGACTCTGCTTTTGATACCTATGCTAAATTTTCTTCTTTTTGTATGGCTGATTAATTTAAGATGAACGTCTTTTACTTGCTCATATGTTTTCTTACTATGTCAAAAAATGCTCAGCATATCTTGATGACATATTATTATTCTTCGACGTCAAAATAAATCGTCAAAATTAGTGTTATTTTCGTGAACTACACGAAAAAATAGCTTAATCTACACGTTGCGCTCACTCTTGAATTCAAACATTTACACTCACTGGCATACTATCACTTTCGTAAACTTGTAGATCAATATACTACTCGTGTCACACTATTCCATTAGTTATTATTTATTTAGAAATCTAAAGTTAAAAACGTTCTAGAAGATTATATTGGTTTATCTACATTGTTAAATATTAAACACTTTCTGCTTTTATAGTTATTTTATTAATATTTAAATTATAACGCACCATGCAGGCTTTCTGCCTGTACACTTCATTTCCTACCGTTCGAGATTGTAAATATCCTTTTTGTATTATCCTTATTGACTCGTTTTTCTTCTTACTAATGATGTATTCTTGGCATGAACAATCTTAAAATAAATCATTTGAACTTGAGATCATTATTGAAAATTACAAGAGATTTATAGATTATTTTTTATGTAACAAGGAAATTTTACAAAATTAAAAAAATCCTCGTCACAAAAAACCTCTAAATCACCATTCAAACAAAAAAATCTAAGTTAAAATCCATTCCTGCGTTTGGGAGCTACGATACCACTGCCAGATACACAGACACACGTTAAACTTATAACAACCCTCTTTTTACGCCGGGGGTTAGAATATTTTCTTCAGTCACAGCTAAGAACACCCTCGATTAACGCATCGTTTAAACAACAAGTACGGAGGGGTTAAATGACGTAAGGCCTGTCAGTATAATTCCACCTCTATTACAAATCTTTTTTAAATTCATATATTCACTTACAATTTTTGCTAAAAGGAATAAAAATATATACCTTAGCAAAACAAAAACTTTGGTATTTAGTTAATCTGGTCAACCAACAGTCTGTAGTTCATGTTTCATAAAAACATATTTTTTATGAAAACATTTTGTAAAATATTGTGATAGAACATTACGACTGAAAACATCTTATGTACAGGGTGGCCAACTAAGAATGCGAGGTACTGTATCTGGGAAACTGTACATCGTAGAGGCTTGCGCAAAAAAAAGGTATTACTAAAACGGCCAATACAAAAACCTGGAACATATTTTCAAGTTACTGAAATGGCCGCTAGGGGGCGTAACTGCAATCTTGAATCTAAAAACATCACTTTTTAGATTCAAGATTGCAGTTACTACGCCATTTCAGTAACAAAATATTACAGGTTTTATATTGCCGTTTTATCATAACTTTTTGCGTAACTACGATGCGATGGATAGTTTCCCAGATACAGTACCTCACATTCTTAGTTGGCCACCCTGTACAAGTGCAACAACTTTCTAAATTTGTGTTGAAGCTTTACACTAATATTTTTGTGTCAACAGTTTTGTTGCACGAAATTAAAAATATTACAGTAGTATATAATCAACGTACAAGCATCTCTAGATGTCTAACATTTTTTATAAATCGTTCTAAATGTGAATTTTATATTGCACAATTTCTATATAATAGTGATTTTTGTTTAAATCTTGTAAAACTGAACTTTCGTTATTAATCAATTAAGAAGTATGCGTGGAGAAGGTGGTGTTAATATCCTATTTTAGTTAAAACACGAATTTCAAAGGACTAATAAACTAATAAACATTATTACTGTCAATTTCGATAGTTTAAGTTGCCTTTTATTTGTGTATTTCAAATCACATTGTGTTCGATGTGTGTGAGTTGATCAATATTTCGCTCATTTTTGCAATCTCACCTGAGCTCAATAACTTACGCTTCTTACATAATAATCTATTATTTACAATATATATTATATATATATATATATATATATATATATATATATATATATATTAAGCCTTTAATTTGTTGCAGGTTCAATAATGGCAATGATCAGTTGGCTTCTACTACTAATAGTTATATGTTTCTATAAATCCAATTCTCTTGTAACAAGAAATGCATTTTTAGTAGCATTTAATAGTTTGATTGTTTTAGCAAAAATTGTACTCATTTGTCCCGGAACGTTGCGATATATCCGAAATTAATTCACATCTGAAGCTTAATTTGACCTATAAATGTGTTAAAGTAAACCGTAATGAGTTGTACATGAACTTAAGTTTTATTTTCTATGAAGAACCTATCAGAACTGATCAGGACGCATGGGTTTGTACGTTACTCAGAAAGTAAAATAATTGTGTCGTTATTTTAGGTTCAGATTTTATCATATATGTTTAGAAGCAACGAGTATCGAATGGGACCTATTTCTTTTTCAATGGGACTTTGTGATACACTTACTCGAAAAGAATTTGATATTCCAAATATGTTCAAAAATGGTAATCTAAAATCATGCCCCTTAAAAACTGTAAGTTTAAATCGCATATTTTCCTTCCTGAATTATTTTCTTATAGGGACACCATTATTACATTAATTTTGTAAAACCTAATGCCGAAAATTTTCCACCTTTAATACCTGAAGGAAGATGGAAGCTTGTGTTAAAATTTGTATATAAAAAAGAGGTAGCTTTTGTTGTTAATTGGTATGTAAAAATTGTGTATACTTTACCATTTAGGGATTAGTCTGTTTATGCACAAAATAAATACATTACTGTATGATTTGCATGCATTATAATAAGATAAGATTAGTGCTACAGAAGATTTTATCATTTCTCTCAAAAAAATAATTGGTGAACTGCAAAAACTTTCCCACCCTTGAATAAAAAAAATTGTGAAGTAGAATGACAATAATTATCCATAGATTCATTGTCGATTAAGGTAACATGTATTTTAAAAAATAAATTGTAAAATCTTCAAAAAGACAAATTTTCTCCAACATGTGCTAGTGAGGTGGTATTGCACTATTCTGTAGCCAAATAACCAACCTATAGTAAAAACCAATAAAATCTAGATATTTAAGTGTAGGTTACTAAGAGGTGCATTAAGTACAAACTACATTTATCCCGGGATTAAGAAATATGATTGTTGCAAAGATCTGTTAAATCCTCGAATTTCTCAAAAATTGATACATCATATTTTCTAATACAAAATTTAAATTAATTCCGGCTTTCCAAATATGGACAACTAGCTATTAATGTATTAGAGAGGTATAAACAATTTAAATAAAATCACACACGCACGTACACGCGCAATCACAATGTGCCTGATATTAATTGTAGTATTATTGTGTATTGTTTGAAAACTATTAAGATAACATATAAGTTTTGCGTTAATATAAATAACGAAAACGAGCTGATTTAATATCCATTAATGGGCGAGAATAGATAACCAACGTATACGTAAATACGAATATTTGTAGTGATTTTAAATTTTCCTTGTGTTTAAATTACACTCTAATCTTTTACATTCTATAGTTGCCCATTCTTATCATTATAATTGATGTGCCTGTTACCTTTTACAGTAAATTGATATTAACTATTATCAATTTGGCGTGTCTATGTTATATCAGATTTTAACAATTTTTAAGTATTAAGCGACTTCAAAAGGGCTGATACTTGTAAGGTTGTAATCTCACAATTTTATTTGATCAAGTCTTATATATGATACAATATTAATTAATTTGGTTTATTGACACTTGGTATATATATATATATATATATATATATATATATATATATATACATACATACATACATATATATATATATATATATATATATATATATATACAGGATGTCCAGAAACTCTACGGACAAACTTTGCGTAGTGATTCTAGACCCAAAAACAAGAAAAAGTTCATATAAACTTTATTGACACTTGGTATATATATATATATATATATATATATATATATATATATATATATATATATATATATATATATATATTTCTTCCAGCCAACGTTAACAGACCCTCTACATACACCAGGCAACCTCACACCCATTTGAAATAATTACCTGATGAGGATATAATTTGTAGTGTACAATAGTATTTCTTAATCGAATTAAGAGCAACCTGTGAGGGGTAAAATAATTTGAAATAATTTTTTTTTGCATATTCAATAAACGCAAAACGCAAAATTTGCCGCCGTTTTCAGACCTAAGTGTATCATTCCGAAATAACACACCGACTTTACCAGTCTCGGCAGAGTTGCCATGCATATGGGTCTGTTTTCGAGTGTTGCACTGTTATGTTTTTATGAATCAGTTGATTTACCTACTTAAGCTGTGAGTGATCCATACCTATAATGAATCGTGGAAAATTGATGGTTCACCTAGTTACCAATAATGATTCGAAAGGTAAGTGAAATTAAGCTTTCTAATTTCCTATGTATGTGTGCTATTTTTAAAGATTCATAGATGATTTTCATACTGATTTTAATGTCTTCATGTAGTAAACGCGGGTGTGTGATGTATACTCTCTATTCAAGCACTAACGCTGATTTTAATGTTTTGTATACACTGCTCTAACGGTGTTCTTTTATAACCCGTTAAGCTAATGAATAGTGGGTGTTATGATAAACCAAATTTTTCCTGTTTTGAGAAACCTTCCTTAAAAGCTAGAAACATTACAAATACCGATTAAAGGGACTCAATCAAGAAATTGATTGAATATTCCAATTTTAAGCTAAGAACAACTATTACACTAAAATGATTTTTTTAAACTTAAATAGTACTAGTAAATTCTTATAAAAATTACATATTGATAAGCATATGTATGTTTTTTGAAAAATTTCCTATATGAGTTTATAAAATGTAGGTTTTGAATTACTGTTTCAGCGACAAACGGCAAAAGTTATAGAAGCAATGTAACAAATGGAGAAGTATCGAGGGGTGTCGAAATGGCAAGAAATAATTTCATAAATTATAATTTACAGATATAGGTCACATGCAAATCATAGGATAGGTAGTCTTTGCTCGCTCGTGTATTAAAGTATTTTGATTATTTATCGCTTTTGTTAATAGATTTGTTTTCCTTAAATAACTAACAAATCACTGTATCACATACCCCTCATCCCATTTAAAATTAAGGGGGTTAAGTTTTGCATTGGGTGACCTTGTATACAACAAATCGTGTGCAGTGTGATATTTAATTGCATTAATTAAATTTAATTGTTAAATGGTTTAGAAATGCTTTCCTGGGGCGCATGTTCAAATTACATGTCAAAGATTTGAAATTAATAAAAATTTCTAAATTTTATTTAAACCACTTAATGACCGAGTTGCAAATGCTAAGTTTAAATACGATTTTTTAAATAAAAAGTTAAAAAACACCTGAAACTACCCAAATCGAAAACTAAAGAACAAATGAAAAAAATGTTAGCCTTAACCAGATCATAAACCTTTATCACGTTGTCCGCTTTGAGTAAAAACAGACTTGATAGATTTAAATTAAAAAATGCCTTGTAGTCAAGTAAATTATATGTGTGTAAATAAAAACATGTGTGTTTTGTAGATTTTTGTATATAATAGAGCCTGCATTTATTTTAATTAAATAAAAAACACGATATGTACACTTCATTTGTGTCATTTACGCATTACGTATAGCTATTTTTTTGCAGATTTTGGAGCAAACACCAAACTTATCAAGTTCTGAAAAAGTTTACCATTATTTAGAAACTTTACCGCCTTCTTTTGTTTATTTTTCTGATGACAACGTTGATCCTTATGAGTTTCAAGAGTCTACATCAGGTATTGAAAACAACAATGTTATTGACAATTCACCGTCTTGCGTCAAACATGAAATTATCAAGAAAGACCATAACAGAAAAACTATAAATTTTGAACATTTTCAATCTATAAATACAGCAACAACGGAATTTGGAAACGAAGACAGTAAACATATAAGTGACCAATTCGAACCAGATCAAACCATTAAAAATGTTTCCATTAATCCTGTTGAGCAGTGCCGTACGACACTACAAAATAAAACTTTTACGAATTTATATACTTCTTGCGACGTCGAAGGAAAACAGTCTGATAATAATTATAAAAAAATAAGGATTATCGATAATATAATTATTAAATCAAGCGATTACTCAAAGAGTGAAGATATTGGCGATCATTCACCGTTCATACCAAACACAAATTCAGTGTATTTAGAAAATAATTGCAATCTGGCGGAAGAGGTTACCGGCAACAACAACTCTATACAGAATAATAAATCTAACGCTGGCTCGTCAGATCCCGTTTCTACCTGCTCTAGTACAGAATATATACCACCTACTGAGGGTGCACAGTCAGATTCTTCAGACGAGAAGGTGTCCTCAGAATCTAGTAAGGAAATATCGCTTCAAAACAATGTGTCGCTAAAATTTGAAGATTTATCTTTTGTCTCAAACGTAAGTTGTTTAATTTTTTCTGTAAAGAGAAGTTTTGAGAATAGTTAATTATTAACATAGTATAAATGACAAGACAACGGGCATGCGTTAGTTGCCTTCGTACATTCGCTGTCTTTTTTGGTTTTTATTACTTTTAGTATGATCACCTATTTAATCTTTTACAAAAAAAATGGTGATATTTATTCTCCATAATACAACTTTTTTTACCGAATAGTGACTCTGTGGGGATCAGTGTTGGGTAGGATCTAGATCAAAGTGATCTAGATCCAGGATCTAGATCCACTAAACGGATCTATGATCTGGATCTAGATACTTTGCTCTGCTAGGATCTAGTATCTGGATCTAGATCACATTTTAACAGATCTTTAGTACTTGAATCCAAAGATCCATTAGAAGATTTGAAAATGTATTTTAAGGGCATTTTGTGAAATTTTTAACTGGCTTGAGGCAACAGAGCTTTATATTTAAAAAATACATTATGCTCCGTTACGACCGTTACATCCGTACCCCACAGAGATACATACACATTTACACAATTACCTACTGCCTGAGGCATGTTAAATTCTGAAATAACCAATAATAGAACTATTCATTTTCTTTGTTAATATTTCCGTCGGTTGTTTTTGTTTCCCAAAGCTACAAAGGCAGGTAATGACCGCTAAGTGCTAATCTAATGACTTAATAGGTAATGACAATGGGATCATCCATCCATTAAAGTAGGTACTTAAGTTAAGTGGAACTGGAATTCCCTGTTGCTAATTTAATCGAACAAAAGGAGGTATAGAAAAACAACAATCTTGTCTTCAGTTCTTAAGAATACGACTTTAAGTAAAGCACATTTGTTAATTGTTAGTTAGATCAACAATGAGTGACGAAGCTGAATTAATGGAAGTTCCGCCAATCTTAAGCGAATTCTTTGATTTTTTAAAAATAAATACTTAATCGCAAACAACATTTGATTCAGAATGCACAAATTATTTTAAAGACACAAGCACTAACTATGAGCAATTAAATATGTACCCTGCTATAAAAGAAATCTTTTTAAAATATAATTCTATACTTCCTTCATCTGCCCCCGTTAAAAGGATATTTAGTATGGGTGGACTAATTTTAACTCCTCGTAGGAATAGATTAGGTGATGATATATTTGAGATGCTATTAATTTTAAAACAAAATAAAATAAAATTAGATAATAAAATGTAATTATGTAATGTATACTTATAATAATTTAGATACATGTCCTTATCCTTATAATTGTATAACTATGTGTTAAGTTAGATTAACAATTAACATTGCAACTTGCAAGTGTAAATGTGTACCTAATACTAATTTTGTAATTTGTATTTATAGTGCGTTAACTAATTAATGTAAGTTTTAAATAAAAACCTATAAAAATTATATTTATATATTATTTTTCTTAATAATTTAACCTTACGGACTAACATTTGTATTACATGAAAAATGATCATGGGAATGGGAGTACTACTCATCAGTAGCAATACTGGCAATTAAAGATAATATTAATAATTAGAAAAATCTCGAAACAATTTTGGGAATGTCGGATCTTTATAAAAGATCTAGATCCCATTTCAAAGATCTTTGATCTTTATCTAGATCCATTTTTACGTACGGATCTTGGATCTTTATCTAGATCAGTTTTTAAAAATGTGTTTGGATCTGTATCTAGATCCTAAATAAATGGATCTTACCCAACACTGGTGGGGATGTACAGGACGTTTAAAAAAAGTGTAAGATCCCGCTTAAGTCTTCCAAATTTTAAATTGTTGTTTAAAACAAGAAAAAAGTTACAGACTGTACCCACGACGTTTTCACTCAGTAGATTTAGATAGACCAAAAAAAAAATTTTTTTGTTAAAATAACACATAAATCTTAATAGTTCCTAAAAACAAATAAAATTCGCAACGTTTCAATTAAGAATCAATTATTAGAACTAATTTTGGTGAATCCGGAAATGGTGTAAATATTCCCATATTTCCAGATTTTTCAGATGTCTCAAAACTTCTGACTAAAATTAACCTTAACAAATTAAATTAAATTTCTAAACGTAAATTTTTAGACTCTTGCATGATCACCTTCCAGATACTTATATTATATAATGTTCAATATTTTTTTTAGAAACCTGTACAAAAAACTTGCTTCTATGTATCAGAAAATTCTGAATCAAATCTTGATAAAGATCTTTGTCCTTTTTGTTTTGAAGAAGTGGGTCATTTTTCTCGACATTTGAATCGGAAACATCAGGACGATGAAGCAGTTCGAAAAATTCTGAAAATGCCTTTGAAAAGCAAAGATCGCCGAATAGCAATTGGAGCATTAAGAAAAAAGGGAAATTTTCTATTTAAGCAAGAAAAAAATAAATTGAAACCAACCAGAAAACAAAAGCATCGATTATTAGGTCAAACCACTGAGAAAGTAGACGATAATGAATACTTCCCATGTATTAATTGTTTAGGTTATTATAAAAAAAACTTACTTATGGAGACATAAGAAAATCTGTAAATCAAAAAGTGCTGTTGAGAATAGATCTAAGAAACAACATCTAACAGAAGCACAAACCTTTTTAGCCAGTACTGGTTTCTTGGGAAATTGTCTAACCAAAAGTCGTCTTAAAAAAGAAGTTTTCGGAATTATGAGGGCAGATAAAATTAGTTTATGTGCTAAAACTGATCCACTGATATGTCTTTACGGAGAGTCGTATTTAAATAAGCACAAAAGAAAACAAATGAATGTTGTAGCGTCAAACAAAATACGAGAACTAGCAAGATTAAAACTTGCATTACAAAATTCTACCACAGTAACTACGTTGATAGAAGCTCTTAAACCCGAATTATATAATACTATTGTAGCATCTACAAAACTAATTAGTGGGTACGATCCAGATAATCAGACTTTTAAATCCCCTTCATTGGCTCTTCACCTAGGAACTACTTTAAAATTTCTCTGTGGCGTAGCAAGAAAAGCATTAATTTCAAAACATCCTCTATTTCATAATTTAAAAAGAGATGAAACGCTCAAGAATATTTCAGAAATTCAAGAACTGATTACGACACATTGGTGCAATGATATTTCTGATATAGCGAACAAAGTACTAAATGAGAAAAAATGGGAGAAACCAACATTGTTACCAATAACCGAAGACGTACAAGAATTTAAAAATTATGTTACGGCTTTAGCTGATTTGGCATTTGAAAAACTAAAACGATCAGAAAATATTTCACATAATTATAAAGTATTAACAGAATGTACTTTATCAATTGTGCTAGTATTCAATAGGAAAAGAGTTGGCGAAGTCCAATTCTTAGATATGGACACTTACGAAAGAAACTTTTCTACTGTAAATCAAGACGAATGTCTTAATGCACTTTCTGAATTCGAAAAAAGTATGAGCACTACATTCAAGCGAGTAGTGGTGTTTGGAAAGGGAAGCAAACCTATACCCATTTTATTCACTAAACGAATGCAAAAGTTTATAGACCTTTTATTACAAGTGCGGAGAAGTTCAGATGTAGTTCCTAAATCGAATAAATACATTTTTGCAAATCCTGGGTCAACAGACAGATGGATGAGTGGTGCATCTATATTAAGAAAACTTTCAAACAAGTGCGGAGCAAAAAATCCAGAACTTCTTACAAGTACCAGATTTAGAAAGCAAATAGCTACTATTTTACAACTTATGAGCTTTGAAAAAGATGAGATGGAACAGATAGCTCGATTCATGGGTCACACCGAAAAGACCCATGTTGAATTTTATCGGTAAGTTTATCACTTCAAATCACATTTGTTGTTTTATAATCACGGATGCTATTCTACTTCTACTTAGGCTCTCCGAGGATATATACCAAACAGCAAAGGTTGCAAAAGTATTATTACTCTTAAATGCTGGAAAAGGATCAGAATTTAAGGGAAAGAGTTTAGAAGAAATTAACATTGTAGGAGAAGTTATAAACTATGATGAAGACGAACAGAAAGATAAAGAGAATGAAGAAAACGACGACGAATGGAAAACAGATGAGCTGACTCAGACTGACAACGAAGAAACTGACAATATTTTCCAAAAGTCGAAGAATACAAATTTTACTGATTCGGGCCCAAGTTGCTCCGAAGCTAAAAAAGAACGTGTTAGTTGGTCTGCTGATGCAAAGAAAGTCGTATTTAACTGTTTTAAACACCATGTTAAAAGTAAAATTGCGCCCAAAAAGAAAGAATGTATCACTCTAATACGTAAACATTTAAATTTTTTTAAGGAAAGTGACTGGGTACGTATTAAAACGTTAGTTTATAACACGTATCGCAAAAAGTAATTAAGTTCTTTAGAACAAATACTTATTAACCACAAATTTTTCTTTCTTTTTCTTTAATATTGAATTTATTATTTTTATTGTCTAATATTTTCGTAAAATAAATACATTTATGATCATTTTTGAACTTTTTCTAACTGTAATAAGTGATTCCACTCCGTAAAATCGTTTAAATTGTATCTAAGGCAGTTGGCAGTGTTGCCAAGTATGTGGTTTGTTATCGTCGGTATTGTATAGCATGTCTGACAGCGCTATATTCTGAAACATACATTATACACAGAATCCAGACGTACGCCCTCTATGCTATTATGTGGCGAACCAGATGTGTATATGATTTGACATACAACCGTCTCATCAAGCCCAACACACAAATTTCAAACGCAACTCGCACTACCTTCTTTTACCTAAAACTATAAGAAAATACAAACAAACGCAGTCAGACCCACAGGGGGGTCTGACAAAGTCACATTTGGACTGGTAACGAAGGTAGAATGTACCAAAATTGGTCTGTATAAGCGGTATAACGAATCTATATATATATATATATATATATATATATATATATATATATATATATATACAGGATGTCCAGAAACTCTACGGACAAACTTTGCGTAGTGATTCTAGACCCAAAAACAAGAAAAAAGTTCATATATACTTTATTGACACTTGGTATATATATATATATATATATATATATATATATATATATATATATATATATATATATATATATATATATATATATATATATATATATATATATACAGGATGTCCAGAAACTCTACGGACAAACTTTGCGTAGTGATTCTAGACCCAAAAACAAGAAAAAAAGTTCATATAAACCCAGGTCCGGAAACGCTTCGTTTAGGACCTACAGGGTGTGAAAGAATTTTATTTTCATCGGTTTTATGGCGATATTTTGCGAGCAAATTTGAATATGGTCCTGAAATTTGGAGAACGTGGGTTTTTGTGGTCGAGAAACTTAAATATTTTATTAATTTTGATGCTACCTGCAGAGGGCGCCATCTACAGTGGTATGTTAAAAGTTAATTAGCCTTAACTTTTTTACCACCCGGTATATTGACGTTCCGTTTGAATTAGTTTGTTCCCTTTTCAGTTCTAAGTAAAAAAGGTATACTTGGTTGATGCCTCCCAGATCGACCGTTTTCGAGATATTGGTTGATGAACAGTTTAATTTATTTAACCAGTTATTGAATCTCTTGCCATTTTAGCAGGCTTTGACTAAAACAAAATGACAAGTTGTTGCTTAGATACACAAATGTATTTATGACACTTGTTGTTACTCTTGTTGATACAGCGTCCCAAATTTCAAATTAACATAATAATTTTATAGTAATTTAAAACCTGTTTCATTTCTAAAAATGGTTGCTTTTAGTAATGAAGAATATACCGATATGCTTTTAGTCTATGATGAGATGCAGTGTAATGCCAGAGCAGCACAGCGAAGATACGCTGAAAAAACAGTATCCACCCGAAACACTCGACAACTTTGGAACAGAATCCAAAATGCCTGCGATACCTTTAGAAATAATGTGGGAATATGTTCACGGATTCGCCGCTTATTATCAAAACGAGTGAGATTATGTATCGAAACAAATGGTCATGTGGAACACCTTTTGTAACATTTATGTTTTTCGTTCTTAAATTCAAAGTTAAAATAAAAAACATACGTTACTTTGATTTTTAATTTCAACTAGCTAAGGATTATAGGGAATTAAATTGAACTGTTCATCAACCAATATCTCGAAAACGGTTGATCTGAGAGGCATCGACCAAGTATACCTTTTTTGCTGAAAAGGGAACAAAATAATTCAAACAGAACGTCAATATACCGGGTGGTAAAAAAGTTAAGGTCAATTAACTTTTAGCATACCACTGTAGATGGCGCCCTCTACAGGCAGCATCAAAATCAATCAAACATTTAAGTTTCTCGACCCCAAAAACCCCCGTGCTCCAAATTTCAGGACCATGTTCAAATTTGTTCGCAAAATTTCGCCATAAAACCGAGGAAAATAAAATTTTTTCACACCCTGTAGGTCCTAAACGAAGCGTTTCAGGACCTGGGTTTATATGAACTTTTTTTCTTATTTTTGGATCTATAATCACAACACAAAGTTTGTTCGTAGAGTTTCTAGACACCCTGTATATATATATATATATATATATATATATATATATATATATATATATATACAGGATGTTACAAAAAGGTTGGGCTGGCTAATGTTACAAATAGAATTGAAAAAATCCTAATCAAATATGGCATTAGGACTATTTTTAAACCTACAAGAAAAATTAAAGAACATTTAAGATCACCTAAAGATGTGTCAAACCCTTTATCATCTTCCGGAGTGTATAAGTTATTTTGTTCATGTGGAAAAGTATACATCGGGACCACAAAACGTAGCTTTGATACAAGACGCAAAGAACATATGAGATTTTGTAGATTGGGTCAACCAGAGAGGTCTGCTGTGGCTGACCATGCCCTGAATAATCTAAATCATGACATTCAATTTGACAATATGAAAATATTGTCAAGACAAACCCATTATTATGTTCGTTTGCAACGTGAAGCTATTGAAATATATAAACACCCGAATAATTTTAATAGACAAGAAGAAAATCTCCGTTTAAATAGGTTTTGGCATCTTATAATTAAAAAAGAGCAGAATGATACGCCTTGATTTTAATTTGTTTTCAACTTTTGGTATGTCTAGGTTTTTTGCTGTGTTTTTCCTAGACCTTGAAGCAAATGCTTTACCAATTATATGTTAAATTTCCACAGCACTATAATTTAACATAAGTAGTTGAAATTAAATTGAAATTAAAATTACTAAGAACGTTCTGCATTGTGCTTTTCATTGTTAATAACACTTCCAATTATTGATAAAGATATCTCTTTGTTAGATTTAACTGGGTTATTTTTGATGTAATGTTTGGATTTGTGAATGCTTCTATCATTTTAAAATTGAAGTTTTCACAACTTTACACTTACATCATAACTCGATTAAATTTTGTTAAATGTGTTTTTGGCTGGCAAATTTCATTGTTAGCTTTCGTCGTAGAGAGTGTTCTGGTTTGTCATCTTTGAGGCAGTTTAACAATATTTAATTTTAATGACCTAGTTATTCTTTACTACAATTTTATAGTTGGCTTTATACGTTTCTCAAACTGTTATATTAATAGCAGGCTTATGTTTATGTTTGAATTTTTCAAATTTGACAAAATTGTTTACTACATCTTTAACAATTTTTTAACAAACATTACTACTGACGAAGATAACTGTAAGTGTTATCGAAACGTTTAGATTGTATAATTTAAAGTACACCATTAAAAAATCCCAAAAAAGATAAGTATTTTATTATTTCACAACAAAGTTCGCGGTCGCGGGGACTCAGCTAGGTCGATATTACTGATTTATTTGAAATTTATCTAAGTAATGTTATTTTTGCATTTAGTATAAACACATTCAATAATGTCACTTTATTAAAATCCCGGTATACTGTTATCTAACCTGCTACATTTTCAATACAATGCCGCAACAATGAAAACATCTGATAGTAATTAACGAACAGCTGTTAAATGTTAACGAAACAAACGCATTACTACCAGTGACAGTTCCCGTGTTGACTTTTATCTTTAGGGACATTTAAAATCCCTGGTCTACGCAACTCCGGTTGCCAATGTTGGAGAGCTGAGAGCGGATTGAGCATGGAATGAGACGAATCAGGATACGCCCAGGACTGTTACAACGAGTTAGGGAATCCATGTTACGTCGACTGTGGCAATGTGTTTTTAGCAACGGTGGTCACTTTGAACACTTAATATGAGCAATTTGTTGACCAAAATATTTATTGGATTTGCTTTATGAGAATTGTTGTATTTATTTATTTATTTATGCTATTTATTATTATTTATGCTATTGTATTTATTTATTTGGCGATCACGTCCTTTCTTGTGCGGACAAAGCCTGCCGCCCAATTGTTGTTTAAATTACTCGCGTACCGCGATTAACTAGTAACGCGTAACGTGAAAACTACAATCTTCCTTATTTCTTAACCGATTTCAACAAACAAGGTGTCATTAGGAAGATAAATTAATTTACAAATTATTTAGTCTCTTGTAAAATTTTCATTTGGGCTACGGTTTTTTCGTAATTCCACGTTAAAAAATTGACATGGCCGCCATTTTGAAAAAAATTAAATTACGTAAATGAATATTTTTCCTGTGTTGTGTCTTTGTAAGATACATCCGTGTACCAATTTTTATGAAAATATCTTAAAAAACAACACAGATATAATTTTATTTAGAAAAAATACAAAATGGCGGTTAGCGGCTAAATGAATCCGAAATCGAAAAAAAGTTATTCTTGATTTTTTTTTTCAAAATTATCCATAAAATTCAAAAACGTATAGCCAGCCCAACCTTTTTGTAACACCTGTATATATATATATATATATATATATATATATATATATATATATATATATATATTATATTATATATATATATATATATATATATATATATATATATATATATATATATATATATGCATATCGAGTTTTGAAATAACTAATGATTTGCGCATTTCACCTTCCAACCTACATATACATATACAGTGTGTACAAAATTGGTCTGTGCAGTGATGCTGTCTTCGAAACTATAAGAGATTGAAAGACGATTAATTGCAGAAAGTTTTAGAGAATTTTGAGCCCACCAAAAAGGTCATTCTGCTATCTCAAATATTTTTCAAAATATTCGAAAAAAATTGAAAATCGACAATTTTTATTTTTAGCTATATCTCTTTTATTTGAACAGATATAAAGAAATAAATTACACATTGCCACTTTTTATACTCTATTGATTGGTGACAGAAAAAAAATTAATCCGACATTTCGTCGATTAGACCATCATCAACTTTATTTTTTCATATGGGGCGGAAATTAGCTAATGGCATTGAGTAATGATGTAGTAAAGAGGCGCAATTTAACCGAGAGTTTTGTCGATAGCAAATTGGGCTGAGAATTAGGCAGCGCGAGTATCATGTGTCGTCACTGCCGTGACCGTGTAGTGAAAGACGGTCACGTGATACTCGCGCCGCTTAGTTCTCGGTGCAATTTTCTATCGACAAAACTCCCCGTAACATTGCGCCTCTTTACTACATCATTACTCAATGCTAATGGTATAAAATGATTCCTTTCTTTATGTTAAATCCAACGATCTATAACACTTAATGATAATTCGACGTTTCGATCCTCATTCTTGACATTTTCAAATATTTCTTTTTTTTAAGAAACATTTTTGAAAAAAAACTACCAAAGCAATTTATTCTGCAGATGTACACTTATTTACAATGACAGATAAATAACTCTTTTATTAAGTTTGAATTTAAGTAAACACCTAACAATACATTTACTTCAAGTGAAAATATTTAGAAAAATGTGAAAAATCCTATTAAAACTCTTAAAAATTAACTACAGCTAAATAGTGAATTCGATTATTGTAAATTTCTGGTAGTAGGCTTTGATGAGTTTAAAACAATTATTGTAGAACAATTATGTTATCTGTCAAAAGCCTACAATAGTTTGATTTTAATGAACATTGATTGCAAATGGCGCTAAATTATTCTAACGAAGAACATTTTGATATATTAGTGTGCTATACCAAAAAATGAAATAAATGCTACCAGAGCTAGTGATCACTATTTTTTTCAAATATACCTCGAAAGAAGACAATCTGGCAGAAATAATTTTAATAATATAGTAAGAGATTTAAAAGAATTTGGAAGTTTTGAAAAACCACGTTCAAAAAAGTATGCGATCGATAATGAGAATCGTAACGGAAACATTTTGGAATATTTTGACGAAAATTAGTACAAAGTTGTGGCGCGGAGTTTCATATTCCAAAATCCACTGTACAGAATGTTTTGAAAGTTGTTCATCCTTACAAGCCAACAATTCTACAAGGCCTGCGAAAAGTGACTTTGACAGGAGAATCGAATTTGTAATTGGTACCATCGTAAATGTCAAGAAAATCCTGATTTTTCTGATAAAGTAGTACGGACAGATGAGACACGTTTTACCAATTGTGGAGTTTTCAATAAAACCAATCATCATTGCTGGGCCCGTGAAAATCCATATGTTCGCGATCCACGCCGACTTCAAGTACGATTTGGTTTTAATGTGTGGTGCGGAATGATCGGTAAGTAATATATTTGAGTTAATTGAGTAACATTTAACAAATTAACTACGGCTCATTTTTTTTATATTCCCAGTTAATTTCAGTAAATCGTCAGCTTGGCCCATTTATTTATGACCACACGTTAACAGGGCAACACTACCTTTTAATAACAAACAAAATACACCCACGTACAACACAAAATCAAAAAACACCGAACGCGTTTCGATAGCTATGCTATCATCATCAGCGAGTAACGCTTCGTTGCTAATCTGGTGAAAGTGAAAATGAAAGTTATGAAAGTTTAATGAGTTCAGAGTAGCCTAAAGGTCCTTGATCATCATTATTCATTAGAATTTGTTTGTTTTTGAAGATCTCTAAACTTTCATAACAATCAAGTTCGTGCTTATTACTAACATGTTTGATTAATGATACCTCATCTACTACATGATTTTTATCAAACATATGTAGGACTACGGCAGACTTGTCCCAACGTTTGTATTTTATATGAGCTAAATGTTCTTTAAAGCGAATTTTGATAGGTCGTTTAGTTTGCCCACCATATATTTGTTCACAATTTTTACAATTAATCTTATAAATTCCCGACCTATCCTGCTTATCCACTTTATCTTTTGGATTACCTAAAAGAGTTTGCAAACTATTATCTGAAGTAGTGACTGTTTTCAAATTAATTTTGGAAAAGATTTTAGGTAGACTTTTTGTATAAGCAGGATAGTTTGGTAACTTTACATACTTGCAATACTTGCAAAACCAAACATTCCATCCATTCGTGAAGCTGTTCTTCCTGATGAATTCAATAATTTTGATTCCAACAAAATGGATGTACCGCACATAATTCAGGGGAAGTCCGAAAATTTTTACGGGAAATTTTTGGTGAAATAATAATATCCAACGGCGGTCCTGTGCGTTGGCCTGCTAGGTCTCCGGACCTTACTCCATTACACTTTTATTTATGGGGATATGTCAAAAATGAGCGGTATGAATTTGATCCCCCAGAAAGTAGGCAAGTTCTGGAACATCGAATTATTAATATTATTGAAAATATTAATCGTAATGCAATACGTAGAGTAACCAGAACTGTAGCAAAAAAATGTGAAAAGTGCATTGAAAAAAATGGTCGACATTTTGAATAATAGTATGTAGAACTAATGTCGATTTTATAATTATCCTGTAAAATACATTTAATATTAATATAAATACTATAAAAATTATTTGATATTGTAGCGTTGTAAAATTTATGATTCATTGCTAAAAATGTTTTTTAATTACTTTTTAGTCATAATTTTATGGTTTAAACGAGTAACATTTAACATAATACCCTAATAACTACTGTGTGTTTTTTGAATATTCTCCATTATTTTCACGCCTTTGTTTGACAAATTTATTTATGAATACCAAATAACCATTTGAGTATTTTTAAGACAAGTTTTGGAAAGGCTTTTTCGATATCGTAATAAATAGTTATCTTCGAATAGGTAGCTACTGTTCATAAGAGATTACTTGATGATGCAATAATTGTTTTAAACTCATCAAAGCCTACTACCAGAAATTTACAATAATCGAATTCATTATTTATCTGTAGTTAATGTGTTTTAATAGGATTTTTTATACTTTTCTAAATATTTTCACTTGAAGCAAATGTAGACGTAGAGTTATTTATCTGTTATTGTTTAAGATAAGGTTTGGAAAGGCTTTTTCGATATCGTAATAAATAGTTATCTACGAATAGGTAGCTACTGTCCATAAGAGATTACTTGATAATGCTTTTAATGAGTCGAAACCTCCTATTATCAATTATGAGTTGAAATAAATGTACATTTGCAGAATAAATTGCTTTGGTAGTTTTTTTTTAATGTATCATAAAAAAAAGAAATATTTGAAAATGTCAAGAATGAGGGTCAAAACGTGGAATTATCATTAAGTGTTATACATAGTTGGATTTAGAATAAAAAAGGAATCATTTTATACCATTAGCTAATTTCCGCTCCATATGAAAAAATAAAGTTGATGATGGTCTCTAATCGACGAAACTGTCACCAATCAATAGAGGATAAAAAGTGGCAGTGGCAAAATGTAATTTATTTTTTTATACTGGTTCAAATAAGAGCTAAAAATAAAAATATTTGAGATAGACTTTATTTCAGAATGGCATTTTAGTGGGATCAAAATTCTGTAAAACTTTCTCCATTTAACCATCTTTCGATCTCTTATAGTTTCCAAGATAGCAAAACTGCACAGACCAATTTTGGACACACTGTATAGGTACAGAAGGTTATACAAACGACTTTTTCTTCACTACCAATAAATTGAGAATGGCCTTTTATTATCCTCAGTATTTCATGTTCAACTAAAAAAAATGCAGTAACCCTAATAGCGAATAAAATGATATGATGCCAATGTCATCGTCACAGTTAAATTTTGACCAGCAGCTTCACCTTTTTACTAAATGATTCCTGTTTCAAAAAAAAATGTATGGATCTCGGCAATAAAGTTATTTTTTACGACATTGTGGTGTACTTGTCTCGGCTACTAAATTCCATCTCATTGCCTTAATGCAAAAACGATTATTTAAATGGTAACTATTATAATTAATTGACGTAATTAGCCCTCGGTTGTAAATATTTAACATTGTAAATATGTTGTAATGAAGAACAAATCTGTGAGGTGTACATAATAAGCCTAAATCGAATCTAAGGACGAACGATTGAATTTGACATTTGCCGATAACAAAACGTTTACTTTAGGGCGACGTATTGTTGTGGTCAGACATATGCATAAACATTTGTACGGAATATGGAAGACAATTGAGGTAACCGATATATTCCGATTTACGAAGATATCTTTTTAACTTCGTAGGCATGTAAACAGCTTGTATTTAGAAACAAGCATAACAGATAAAATTAAAAAAACATAACTACTTGTACTTAAGTAAGTAAGCAAAAATAACATGTTCTGAAAAGTTATAAAGTATATAAGTAAGTTGTGATGGTATAAGGTATAAAAAGTGCTTTAATAATATTATAAAGAAATAGGTGTAAAAAGTGTTCTCCAAAACAAATCGTTAAACTAACTAAAGATACAAACCATTCACCACAAATAATGCCTTTGTCCCAGTCGGTAAATTAACGTAGGGTGGTTCCATCTTTTGATTTGCTTAATTACCACAATTTATGCTATGTTATATTCACTTAACATAAATAATAAAAATGCAATGTAACACTAATAAAATTATCTCGGACGCCAAGTTATTTTTTAATAATGCTCGGAATAACTAAACCGAGGTTGTTTACAATAAAAATTTTATCAAAATGTAAAAAATAAAATGTATACAAACCATGTTTATTAACAGTTAAGTTTGGGTTATATAAAATATATCATAAAAATAGCCTTAAATTACTAAAAAATCATAAAACATAAATACTTGTTCGTAAAATTTTGTACACAAACTTTTTAATAACCTCTGGTATTTAAACGATTACGGAAATGTAAACCAAGGGTGATGTCATCTTTGACCAATATTGCGCAATGTCTCGAAATAATACTTTACGTTGTAAATCACACCCAAAAATGGAATTTTCCTTCTTATAAATTTATCTTCATGAAATTGAATAATCCGTTTATTGCCTTTTCTTGAAATTTTGAATGCAAAACTTGCAATCATAAAATGAAAGCGTACGTAAAAATAAAATTAAACGCGTATTAAAATGTAATTAAAGTAGAAAAGTAAAAGTAATAAAAGTGTAACTCAAAGTAAAAAAAAAGAAAGTGCCTGAAGGAGCAAATGTTTTAATTTTTAGTATAATCCGTTAAAATATATCTTACCATTAAATCAATGGCACTTTTCACAAAATTTAGGTGGAAACCCAAAAAATATGGCTTCCTGCATCTACACCGTACCACAAGAAGTGAACAAAATGGACGCCTAGAATATCAGACGATGTCAGAAGATATAGCCGTGCGCGAAAAATTTGCGCAAAGAATTAAGTCAACGATGACGCATCGCGCGAAAATATTGAGCAGAAAAAATAATTTAAAGAAGTGCGAGTATAAACCATGAAGCAGTATATACACTTAAGTTACACCAAAATGCAAATTAAGTTGCCTACCTCATACCTACAAATCATTAATGAATAAAATTTTTCTTATATTTACAACTAAATGAATGAAGAACCTAAATTACGGTATATTTTAATACAACTCAAAATGGGTTGTTACAAGTACATTCGTTTGACTTACAGCACGCCACTAATATTTGAGTGTCAAGTTTGACTGATAGTACACGCCTTTTAAAAATATACTTTAATAATCATCAAATTGCAAACGTATATATGACACTAAGATGGCGTTAGTCGGCCTGAAAACGGTTTTCCTAAATTTACTGACAATTTCACTTGTATGAAATGTACATACAATAAATAGTGCCACTTCTTTCTTATTTAACAAACCAATTCAAACAATTAAATTGACTATACCCATGATTAATTTGGGCAATTTTTTTATTATAAATTATTTTTTGAAATAATAGGAATTTTATCCAAAAAATCGTATTTGCAGGTATAACTTCATTATTATGTGCCAAGGAAGGACCGGGCTTAAGCCGAAGAAGAAATATTAGCGATATATGCTACAAAATGTTCAAAATATGTGTTCAAACCTGCAAAACCTGAAATTAAAAAATAGCAGTTTTCTCAAACAGAATACCCTGTATATCTTTACGCTGTGTTACAGATAATAAAAATCACACAATTCTCACAAGTATGTCCTATACCTATATCTTGCTGTTTTTGAGTTACTTTGATTTTTCTGTATTATTCAATATTTCAAAAGTTTTTCTTGAGGTTATCAGCAGTAGCCATGAAAACAATTTTGGTAACCACTTAAGATAGTGAAAGTTTAGTGTTCAATAGTAAAATAATTAATTACTCGGAAAGTAAATTAATTGATATGGTTTATGTATTAAAAGAAGCTTAAAAAATTTGTCTACTTGCTCAAAGGTTAGACAGAATGAAGTATCCTCCTCGACGCCAACCGATTCGGATCACATTTGAAAATTTGATGGAAAGATTGGGTTCTACTGACAGTGCGAATTATGTAAAACTCAAAGTGGTGAATAGAAATACCAGGAACCAAGAACACGAACTTGAGATTCTGCTTCATATTGAAGAAAACCCGCATGTTAGTAGTCGCCAGATAGCAGTATCATGTGAACCGTCGCAATCAACTGTCAATCGGACAACTAGAAAATATTAGTATCATCCTTACCATATTGAATTACACCTGGAATAACGCAATGATGACTTCGAAAGACGAGTCAACTTTTACTAGTGAATAATTACTCAACTTGAGATTAATCCAAACTTTTTATGTTATGTTATCTTTTCTGAAGAGGCTAAGTTGCCACGTGTCTAACCAACCACATCACATAAAATGGGGAGGAATTAGTTAACTCCACTAGTAACTCAGCCAAACGGTCCAAAGACCGAAGAGCACTCGGATGGCGCGTGTGTTTTGAAGTGTTGATAAAGAGTTGTTGTTGAAAAACTTGAACCAGGGAAGAAACAGGACGAGCAGATAAACGATAATTCCCTCAACAAGCGTAAATTTATATATAAATTTCCCAATAATGAATAATAGTTGAAATATATACTATATATATATATATATATATATATATATATATATATATATATATATATATATATATATATATATACTTGAGATGGAATGCACTAAATTTATATTATTTTAATCTTTAAATCAATTTTTGGCGATAGAGTTCTATATTTGGAATTAAATTGGCAAATAAAATAAAAATATTTAACTTTTATTATTATTATAAAAATTTCAATTTTTTTGAATTTTTTCGTGAAATCAAAAGAAATTTTATTTCACACATGGGAATATTCTTGTTAATAATTCAATTGTAATTTGTAATTAATAGTTTCAATGTGAAACAGATTTCGTTTGAATTTGCACAAATTACGCATGCGTTGCGTCCTTGCTTTCAAAACGCATATGAACTTTCAACCTAAGTGCAAGCTTGTTATATAGTAAAATATCAGCAGCATGTTTGGACTTGAACTTGAATCGTGATTTCGTTCGTGTTAAATCGTGTACATGCATCAAATTTTAAAAGTACAACAATGATACTTCTTACTAAAATATTAGTCATTCTTATAACAAGTTGGTACACGTAACATAACTCATATAGTATCTTGAAAGTTTCAAATAAGAACTTGTGTTAATTAATAGAGGTCGATTTGTAGACCTAGTCGACCCCAAAATCAGTTTTCGTTTAGCAACCGGAAACCTTCCCAAGAAAAGACTTAATTGGAAAATAGTATGTAGAACTAATGTCGATTTTATAATTATCCTGTAAAATACATTTAATATTAATATAAATACTATAAAAATTATTTGATATTGTAGCGTTGTAAAATTTATGATTCATTGCTAAAAATGTTTTTTTAATTACTTTTTAGTCATAATTTTATGGTTTAAACGAGTAACATTTAACATAATACCCTAATAACTACTGTGTGTTTTTTGAATATTCTCCATTATTTTCACGCCTTTGTTTGACAAATTTATTTATGAATACCAAATAACCATTTGAGTATTTTTAAGACAAGTTTTGGAAAGGCTTTTTCGATATCGTAAGAAATAGTTATCTTCGAATAGGTAGCTATTGTTCATAAGAGTTTACTTGATGATGCAATAATTGTTTTAAACTCATCAAAGCCTACTACCAGAAATTTACAATAATCGAATTCATTATTTATCTGTAGTTAATGTGTTTTAATAGGATTTTTTTATACTTTTCTAAATATTTTCACTTGAAGCAAATGTAGACGTAGAGTTATTTATCTGTTATTGTTTAAGATAAGGTTTGGAAAGGCTTTTTCGATATCGTAATAAATAGTTATCTACGAATAGGTAGCTACTGTCCATAAGAGATTACTTGATAATGCTTTTAATGAGTCGAAACCTCCTATTATCAATTATGAGTTGAAATAAATGTACATTTGCAGAATAAATTGCTTTGGTAGTTTTTTTTAATGTATCAAAAAAAAGAAATATTTGAAAATGTCAAGAATGAGGGTCAAAACGTGGAATTATCATTAAGTGTATACATAGTTGGATTTAGAATAAAAAGGAATCATTTTATACCATTAGCTAATGCTCCATATGAAAAAATAAAGTTGATGATGGTCTCTAATCGACGAAACTGTCACCAATCAATAGAGGATAAAAAGTGGCAGTGGCAAAATGTAATTTATTTTTTTATACTGGTTCAAATAAGAGCTAAAAATAAAAATATTTGAGATAGACTTTATTTCAGAATGGCATTTTAGTGGGATCAAAATTCTGTAAAACTTTCTCCATTTAACCATCTTTCGATCTCTTATAGTTTCCAAGATAGCAAAACTGCACAGACCAATTTTGGACACACTGTATAGGTACAGAAGGTTATACAAACGACTTTTTCTTCACTACCAATAAATTGAGAATGGCCTTTTATTATCCTCAGTATTTCATGTTCAACTAAAAAAAATGCAGTAACCCTAATAGCGAATAAAATGATATGATGCCAATGTCATCGTCACAGTTAAATTTTGACCAGCAGCTTCACCTTTTTACTAAATGATTCCTGTTTCAAAAAAAAATGTATGGATCTCGGCAATAAAGTTATTTTTTACGACATTGTGGTGTACTTGTCTCGGCTACTAAATTCCATCTCATTGCCTTAATGCAAAAACGATTATTTAAATGGTAACTATTATAATTAATTGACGTAATTAGCCCTCGGTTGTAAATATTTAACATTGTAAATATGTTGTAATGAAGAACAAATCTGTGAGGTGTACATAAGCCTAAATCGAATCTAAGGACGAACGATTGAATTTGACATTTGCCGATAACAAAACGTTTACTTTAGGGCGACGTATTGTTGTGGTCAGACATATGCATAAACATTTGTACGGAATATGGAAGACAATTGAGGTAACCGATATATTCCGATTTACGAAGATATCTTTTAACTTCGTAGGCATGTAAACAGCTTGTATTTAGAAACAAGCATAACAGATAAAATTAAAAAACATAACTACTTGTACTTAAGTAAGTAAGCAAAAATAACATGTTCTGAAAAGTTATAAAGTATATAAGTAAGTTGTGATGGTATAAGGTATAAAAAGTGCTTTAATAATATTATAAGAAATAGGTGTAAAAAGTGTTCTCCAAAACAAATCGTTAAACTAACTAAAGATACAAACCATTCACCACAAATAATGCCTTTGTCCCAGTCGGTAAATTAACGTAGGGTGGTTCCATCTTTTGATTTGCTTAATTACCACAATTTATGCTATGTTATATTCACTTAACATAAATAATAAAAATGCAATGTAACACTAATAAAATTATCTCGGACGCCAAGTTATTTTTAATAATGCTCGGAATAACTAAACCGAGGTTGTTTACAAAATTTTATCAAAATGTAAAAATAAAATGTATACAAACCATGTTTATTAACAGTTAAGTTTGGGTTATATAAAATATATCATAAAATAGCCTTAAATTACTAAAAATCATAAAACATAAATACTTGTTCGTAAAATTTTGTACACAAACTTTTAATAACCTCTGGTATTTAAACGATTACGGAAATGTAAACCAAGGGTGATGTCATCTTTGACCAATATTGCAATGTCTCGAAATAATACTTTACGTTGTAAATCACACCCAAAATGGAATTTTCCTTCTTATAAATTTATCTTCATGAAATTGAATAATCCGTTTATTGCCTTTTCTTGAAATTTTGAATGCAAAACTTGCAATCATAAAATGAAAGCGTACGTAAAAATAAAATTAAACGCGTATTAAAATGTAATTAAAGTAGAAAAGTAAAAGTAATAAAAGTGTAACTCAAAGTAAAAAAAGAAAGTGCCTGAAGGAGCAAATGTTTTAATTTTAGTATAATCCGTTAAAATATATCTTACCATTAAATCAATGGCACTTTTAAAAATTTAGGTGGAAACCCAAAAATATGGCTTCCTGCATCTACACCGTACCACAAGAAGTGAACAAAATGGACGCCTAGAATATCAGACGATGTCAGAAGATATAGCCGTGCGCGAAAAATTTGCGCAAAGAATTAAGTCAACGATGACGCATCGCGCGAAAATATTGAGCAGAAAAAATAATTTAAAGAAGTGCGAGTATAAACCATGAAGCAGTATATACACTTAAGTTACACCAAAATGCAAATTAAGTTGCCTACCTCATACCTACAAATCATTAATGAATAAAATTTTTCTTATATTTACAACTAAATGAATGAAGAACCTAAATTACGGTATATTTTAATACAACTCAAAATGGGTTGTTACAAGTACATTCGTTTGACTTACAGCACGCCACTAATATTTGAGTGTCAAGTTTGACTGATAGTACACGCCTTTTAAAAATATACTTTAATAATCATCAAATTGCAAACGTATATATGACACTAAGATGGCGTTAGTCGGCCTGAAAACGGTTTTCCTAAATTTACTGACAATTTCACTTGTATGAAATGTACATACAATAAATAGTGCCACTTCTTTCTTATTTAACAAACCAATTCAAACAATTAAATTGACTATACCCATGATTAATTTGGGCAATTTTTTTATTATAAATTATTTTTTGAAATAATAGGAATTTTATCCAAAAAATCGTATTTGCAGGTATAACTTCATTATTATGTGCCAAGGAAGGACCGGGCTTAAGCCGAAGAAGAAATATTAGCGATATATGCTACAAAATGTTCAAAATATGTGTTCAAACCTGCAAAACCTGAAATTAAAAATAGTTTTCTCAAACAGAATACCCTGTATATCTTTACGCTGTGTTACAGATAATAAAAATCACACAATTCTCAAAGTATGTCCTATACCTATATCTTGCTGTTTTTGAGTTACTTTGATTTTTCTGTATTATTCAATATTTCAAAAGTTTTTCTTGAGGTTATCAGCAGTAGCCATGAAAACAATTTTGGTAACCACTTAAGATAGTGAAAGTTTAGTAATAGTAAAATAATTAATTACTCGGAAAGTAAATTAATTGATATGGTTTATGTATTAAAAGAAGCTTAAAAATTTGTCTACTTGCTCAAAGGTTAGACAGAATGAAGTATCCTCCTCGACGCCAACCGATTCGGATCACATTTGAAAATTTGATGGAAAGATTGGGTTCTACTGACAGTGCGAATTATGTAAAACTCAAAGTGGTGAATAGAAATACCAGGAACCAAGAACACGAACTTGAGATTCTGCTTCATATTGAAGAAAACCCGCATGTTAGTAGTCGCCAGATAGCAGTATCATGTGAACCGTCGCAATCAACTGTCAATCGGACAACTAGAAAATATTAGTATCATCCTTACCATATTGAATTACACCTGAATAACGCAATGATGACTTCGAAAGACGAGTCAACTTTTACTAGTGAATAATTACTCAACTTGAGATTAATCCAAACTTTTTATGTTATGTTATCTTTTCTGAAGAGGCTAAGTTGCCACGTGTCTAACCAACCACATCACATAAAATGGGGAGGAATTAGTTAACTCCACTAGTAACTCAGCCAAACGGTCCAAAGACCGAAGAGCACTCGGATGGCGCGTGTGTTTTGAAGTGTTGATAAAGAGTTGTTGTTGAAAAACTTGAACCAGGGAAGAAACAGGACGAGCAGATAAACGATAATTCCCTCAACAAGCGTAAATTTATATATAAATTTCCCAATAATGAATAATAGTTGTATATCTTAATATATATACATATATATTGTAATGTATATTGTATTTAATTTAATAATATCAAAATGGGGATAGGGTTCTAGTTTTATGTTGTATGTAATAATGAAAGAAGTTATTTATTTTAACTTTAAATGTTATTATTGCACCAAACTAGCTCAGGGATCTCAATGGGGAAAGGGTTCAAGGATTTAGTTGAAGATAATATATTTTTGTATAAGAAATATCCTATACTAAATTGAATTTGACGTATAAAATTTGCTCTGAATAAGTTTTGCTTTCTAACGCATGCGTTACTGACTTTAAGTGAAAATAATTAAAACTGTCAAAAATGTCAAATAATTAAGAGACTTAAATGTTTGCATCAAAATGAAAATTTAGAAAAGAAAAGGAAATGATTTGCTTCACAGGTGTTTACACAGGTAAATAATTGAAATTCTTAATTAATAACATATAACAAATATTATTTGCAGGGAAATACCAATAACAGGGTTATAAAAAATTTTAAAACTCACAGATACAATCCTTCCTGTCGATTGAATGATGTCTTCAAACTTCAGCTGGAGGCAGGCAATGTTCACTCGGATGTTGTTGTTTCGAATATCCAACTGCTATCTCGGTTCTCGAAGACACCGACCTCCAATCTTCAAGATGTTTTCCTTCCAAAAACGGCAACCTCCAAACACTTATTTACAATGGTAACTTTTATTAAAAATGGTTTTAAATCTTTATGACTGATTTCGTTTAAAATGTATTATTAGTATCCAAGATTTTTGTTAACACAATTTTATTTTAGTTACCGAAAATATAATATTTATTTAAGAGGAATTGTCCGGATAAATAAAACAACTTTTCACCAAATAAAAATGGAATTTAATTTGGTATATGAGTATTATTTCAAATCGGAAAACATGAAAACAAATTTTACACAAAATCGTGACATCAATTAATCGTACAGCAATGATTTATTAACAACGACAGGTATCGGTGACCGAACTATTTAAATTTTGACCGAAGTTATAAAACAAGTGCTCTCGAAATTATTCGTACCGTAAACTTTCTCGACGAAAAATAAATTAGGTTAAGTAAACACTAAATTAGCAACACTGTTTTAATCTTTTCACTTTTGGAACAAAAACTGAGAGAGAATGACTTCCTGAGCTCTTGCTTTTATAGGTTTCTGGTTGCTACAGAAATTTCAATTTTTACAGCCATATTGCAAAATTTACAATGAATGTGATAATCAAAATTAAGAATTGTACAAAATGGAATTTTGGCCGTAACTTTCTTATACATGGTCGGAAATGAAATTTAAAAACAGAAATGAAAACTATGTGAAATTTCGAATAAAAGGACACCGAATAAGCAATAAATCCTACCACTAATGAACGAAACAACTTAATCTAATCAAAATAAGCTACTAACTATACACACTTACAAGCTACACTAAAATTACTTGCGAAAATGGAATTCTGAGGACAATTTACATAAGAAAACATATCTTTTAAATTCAAACATTTAATTTAATGAAAATTTTAAGTTTTTGTAAATTTGTCTAGAAATCAACTTAGATTTAGCAAAATTTTGCGGATAAAACGTATCCTTATAAAAACTTATTTATATTGTGAAAGAACATCTATTATTTGCTTTAAGAGCAAAACTAAATCTAATAATATGGAAAAAGTATAAAATTATGTGAAAAATCTAAAATTTACAACGTAACCATACTTAAATTTTAAATATGAAATAAATTCATAAAAATGTTTTAACATAAAATGTTATGTTTAAGGTTTGTACAACTTGTCTTTATTGTTCACACTACTTATTTGCAATGCATAATGTTATTTAGTCTTGCATTGAAAAAGCCTCATCGTCTAACACTGTTTTGGGATTTTATACTATAAATTGTACGGCACTATAAATGTTTGTATGCCAAAATGTTCTAAATGTCTTTCTTCTTGTGAATCATTTATTATAAGTTTTGTCACTAATTCACTAACAAAAAGGAAAATTGTCTATACTATCCATATTATAACCCTTTAACTAAATTTTGTATTTCCTGCTCTTAAAAACTAAACATACCTTATCCCTAACATAATCCTAACTACATAGTCCATGTTTAAACACCTGTGAAATGTCTACTTGCCAAATTAACTTTGAAAATTGAATTTAAATGTAAAATTGCACTACTAAAATGACTCTACGAAAACGGTGATATTTAACATCTTTGACAATTTTGGTAGCAACAAATTGCTTTTATGATGAAACCAAACTTAGCAAAAGATATTCAGATCAATTTATACCAAATAAATTTATTTTAAACACATCGTGAACCATATTTATGTAAAATTGTGTCTCGCACTTGTCTCGAGCCAGAAATTACCCCTTTTATGATCCAAATGTCATGTAAGCTGTCCGATACTTCTATTACCTCTTTCTAAACATCTCAATATATATATATATATATATATATATATATATATATATACTTGAGATGGAATGCACTAAATTTATATTATTTTAATCTTTAAATCAATTTTTGGCGATAGAGTTCTATATTTGGAATTAAATTGGCAAATAAAATAAAATATTTAACTTTTATTATTATTATAAAAATTTCAATTTTTTTGAATTTTTTCGTGAAATCAAAAGAAATTTTATTTCACACATGGGAATATTCTTGTTAATAATTCAATTGTAATTTGTAATTAATAGTTTCAATGTGAAACAGATTTCGTTTGAATTTGCACAAATTACGCATGCGTTGCGTCCTTGCTTTCAAAACGCATATGAACTTTCAACCTAAGTGCAAGCTTGTTATATAGTAAAATATCAGCAGCATGTTTGGACTTGAACTTGAATCGTGATTTCGTTCGTGTTAAATCGTGTACATGCATCAAATTTTAAAAGTACAACAATGATACTTCTTACTAAAATATTAGTCATTCTTATAACAAGTTGGTACACGTAACATAACTCATATAGTATCTTGAAAGTTTCAAATAAGAACTTGTGTTAATTAATAGAGGTCGATTTGTAGACCTAGTCGACCCCCAAAATCAGTTTTCGTTTATGCCGACCCCTGGGAAACCGATCCCTGGACTAGAGTAACTGAGGAATGAAATTCTCTGGATCTCTAAGCATACATGGTTTAGATAAAATAAATAAGGAAAATATTATTATTGTAATTATAACACTTATTAAATCTTTGACTGAGAAATATGGGTAAAATGGGCTTTTATCAATATTTCTGTTTGATCCTAAGGCGTTATTTGATCCAGTTTGGTGTAAAAATAATAGATGAATTATAACTATTGCTGAAATTACAAAAGGTAATATGAAATGTAAAGAGAAGAATCGTGTTAATGTGGCATATATATATATATATATATATATATATATATATATATATATATATATGCGTAGAAATATCACCTTTCATTCTCTTCAAAAAATGTCAACAAGTAATCAAATTTATTTACCCAGTTTTACTTAAAACAATATATAAAAGAAATATATACTTACCAATTACTTCTTTTTCTTTTTTCTTTTTTGGTTTAATACCTTGAAGAAAAAATCACATGTAAGAATAACACACCTGTACACTCCGAGAACATTTTAAGAACTGATCTAGTTTCGTTGAAAAGGCACAGTAAATAAAAACAGGTGTCACAATTGCGATAACCTTTATAGTGTTTGAATAAAACACAATGACGTATATCGTCGGTGATGTTACAATACCTGCTAAGTGACATTTTTTTTGAAATATTGGTATTTACATATCTGGTATCTGTGTTTTAATAAAGACTAAATATTTTTTAAGTCAAATTGTTTATTATCCTGCACACTTTCACACAACTTGTTAAAATTTTGCGTCAACGGGTCATTACTTTACGATGATGTTTAAACGTTTATACACTTCCATCCTTCTTTTGCCTACCTTAACCTGCAGATCCGTACTCCCACAGACTTTATCAAGCATCCTCAGCATTGTTTCTAGATCCTTCACTTTTTACTAAGGAAACCTGTATCATCAGCACACACCTCATACACTTACGTCACTAGCAATTAAACCATTTGCATATGCATGTCATATTTATCCACGAATACATGAACAGGCACGGTGACACCACGCAATCTTTTTGTAACCCTTTGCTCTACTTACATATACTTCAGCAAAATTTACCGAGAATGAATTTACAATTAAGGCTAGTTTTTCTTTTGCTAAAGAAATTGTGTCACTTTTTGATTTAAGACATATTTTCATGGTTAGCTTTGACGGGGAAAGTTTATGTGTGCGAAAATTTGGTTAACAAATGAAACTTAAATAAATACAGCCTGTCAAAAATTTCACCAAAGGATCTAAAATTAGTGAGTACAATTTTGATTTTCTTCAAAGTAAAATTATTATTTTTATAATTACACCGTTCACTGACTTTTCAGATATTGATACATGTCGCACAAACATTTATACCCAATGAAACAAAAAACATAAATACAGGACATAAAAAGAATAATCAATGCAATAGTTGGGTTTTGATGGAATAATATGTGTTGCAATTTCCAAAGAATGGTCACATTAGGCTTGTTCCATATTAACAATGGACTTACACTTCTTTCCATGCATCGATGATACTGCCTTGCTGTTGAAAATGGTGCTGCTTAATTTCCATAACTTCATCCAAACCCACTAACTTGTGATAAATCTTCCTCGTGGTAAATACGATGCACTAAATTAATATGCTCATTTACTTTCAGACAAGCACTTTTATTGTATTTGTATATTTAAATGTTGATTTAAATATTTAATAATTTTTCGGATTTAACTTGTATTTTATTCTTATATAAAATTTTATATTTACTTGCACTTTTATATTAGATGCCGATATGAAGTTAAATTTATTTTATAACCTCCATCATTTTCAAAAAAATAACTGAAGGATTTTAGTGACATAAAAAAAATGCACATTACCCGATGTTCAAACACGATTCGAAATGAAACAAATACAATATTATCAGTAAGTTTAGTTTTAAATTTTGTTATTGGTTAAAATAATTGTTCCTGAAATCTCAACTTTACGTTAATCGTGGTTCAAATCCGATAATGTTAACGAATATTTTAACTTACATGTTAACAAAAGCACTAGCACTATGACTTGTTAGTAACAAAAAATTACAAAAGCAAGAGAACGAGAAATCAGGAGCAATTCCTTTTATACTTTTCTCATGGATACCAAATTTTCAATTTTTTTTTCTACGTTACATACAAAAAATCCTAGCATCTAATTGGTCTAAACAAAAATGTTAAATTAACTAAAACATAAATTATGCCATAACCTTTTCAAATCAATTCGGATTTGCTTTTTAAATACATTTTTGAAATCAGGGCAACTTTCTGCATTAAAAGACACCTCACATGCCATACTTCGCTTCAAGAATTTACATTTTTACAAACTAATACCTAAATTTACTAATATCTAACAAATTTTATATTTTACAACTAAACTAATTACATTTAAACTTCTACATAAGAAACTGTATAAGAATACACCTATATCAACCCATTTTACCTAGTTTTAACAAAATTTCTACTTTCATACCTTAATTTTGGGTAGTTAACCCAACTTTTCTAATTTTATGTTTAGATTACATATTTAATGTTAATTTACTTGTGAAAATATGGGGAACATTCTATTATATGCTTTCATAATTTATTCTGAACTTATCTTATCCTATAAAAACTATAAATTTGTAAAATGCTTAAATGTAGTACTTAACCTAACTTTATATAATTTATTTTTAACTTGCGTTTTAAACGTCTATATCACTTGAAATATTTATCTAATATGTTCTTATATATGTCTCTAACACAATCACTGTTTATTTGTGCTCCATAGTTCATAATTTTGTCTTTTCACACTTCCATATTGTTAACATATTTTGTAAGTTTTTGTACACAAATTGTAATTATATATTTAATATCACATTGCACAAGTGTTGTTCATGTTCTTAGCTATGTTTCTAAGGCACTACCACTTCTTATGCACTTTTTAAACACTTTGTCTGTGATTTACCAACATACTGTGTTCGTACCATAACCCTTTTTTATAGTTCGCAGAGTTTATGCATTGTACCTATTACTATACATGTTCTACACATTAGAATTATCGTACTTCATGTAATCAATATCTGTCACGTGTTTAAGTTGCTTAAATAAATTGATTTAAATGTAAATTACCTATATATCTTATACGAAACTAAACGTACACACTAATATATATATATATATATATATATATATATATATATATATATATCGTGTTGACCTTTCTAACATGCTACTGGTATAGCTAATTGCTTTTATGAATATAACAACCTTGTGCATACCCCAAAAAGCCTGTTTTGTTGCATCAAAACCATATTTTTATACTCGTATACTATTTTTTTCCCATAATCAAGTGTATACTTCTTCAATTTTATTTAAACTTGCATACTATATAGAATTTAAGCTCGATAAACTCTAGCCCCTTTATTATGCCTATTTCTAACACGAAGACTTAGCAGTCAATATTAATTTAATTTTTGATTTGTTATAATTGGACATTGATTTCCCCCAGAGATTGGGTCATTTGTGCATGCACCCCGAACATGCATTTAATTCCCAAAAAATACAAATATAAGTATAGCCTTATCCTACTATACGATATGTAGCAATAAAATTCGTAATGAACATACATGTTTTCAATATTGATACGGACTAGGACAAGTCGCGAGATCTTAGTTGTACCACACCAACTTACTAATTTATAAATAACCACAACCGTAACTATTACCCCTACCTGTCACGTTGAAAAATCTTTCAGCCGTAAATCTAAAAAGGAAGATTTTATATATGTATATATATATATATATATATATATATATATATACGGGTGTCCAGGAACTCTACGAACAAACTTGGCGTAGTGATTCTGGACCCAAAAATAAGAAAAAAAGTTTACATAAACTCAGATCCGGAAACGCTTCGTTTAGGACCTGCAGGGCGTGAAAAAATTTTATTTTTCTCGGTTGATCTGAGAGGCATCGACCAAGTATACCTTTTTTGCTTAGAACTGAAAAGAGAACAAACTAATTCAAACGAAACGTCAATATATCGGGTGGTAAAAAAGTTAAAGCCGATTAACTTTTAGCATGCCACTGTAGATGCTTGCGATACCTTCAGAAATAATGTGGGAATATGTTCAGGGATTCGCCGCTCATTATCAAAACGAGTGAGGTTATGTATCGAAACAAGTGGTCATCATGTGGAACACCTTTTGTAACATTTATTTTTTTCGTTCTTAAATTCAAAGTTAAAATAAAAATGCAAACATACTTTACTTTGGTTTTTAATTCCAATTAGCTAAGGATTATGTGAGTGTGAGTATGAGTGTATAAGTGTGTTTGTGTGAGTGTGTGAGTGTGTGACTGCGTGTTTTTTATTTCTCAAAGTTTTTTTTTGACATGTTATGAAGTAATACTTTTATTCACACTTGCTCTAAAAGTTTTTTTTTGACTTGTTATGAAGTAATACTTTTATTCACACTTGCTTAATCTCAAACTTCTACTAACTTGCTATTTCCTGCATAGTTAATCACTAATCTTTATAACACTTTCTTATGTAAACAGCTCAATATTTTTTTTCACTTTCCTTCCATGATCACTACCCCTTATTTGTTTTACACTTATCATATGCGTCAACTCCTAACGTTAAAAGTGTGGGTGAGCAAAAAACATACAAGTGAGCAAAAAACATACAAGTGAGCAAAAAACATACAAGTGGGCTAGAGTAGCAACCAGGTCACACGGATGTTCTTGTAATTGTGGAACACGAATGCGTGATAGGTCACACGGATGGCCTTGTAATTGTGGAAAATGCGGGGTTTGTGACCTTGGGTTTGTGGTGATTGTATGTAATTAGGTCACACGGATGACCTTGTAATTGTGGAACAGGAAAGCATGGTTTGTGACCTTGGGTTTGTGGTAATGATATGTAATTAGGTCGCACGGATGGCCTTGTAAATGTGGAATAGGAAAGCGTGGTTTTAAAGTAGGTCACAGTGATGGCCTTGTAATTGTAGAACAGGAAAGCGGGGTTTGTGACCTTGGTTTTGTGGTAATGATATGTAATTAGGTCAAACATTGCGCTTTTTTGACCTTGGTACGGTGGGGACCTTGGAAATGTGGGACCTTGGAAATGTGGTGTGTGCCAGAAGTCTCCAATCTTACCTACTAAACCCGTACATGTCAGATTTAGTAGTTTAGAACTTTCCAAAATTATAATATATCGATTTTTTACGATATCTTTCGCAGTCATTATAGTAATAATGTAACGTTGCTCTACACAGACAGATTCTTTAATTGTCGAGATAACAACTGATGATGTGTATGCACACATGCGGAATAATGTTGATGAATATAACACATCTAACTATCAAAACGATCTGCATGGTCTTACGAGCAATACATCTGTCGTCGGAAGAATGAAAAATGAGTATGTAGGCAAAGCTATTCAATATTTTTATGGTGCAGAATCAAGATCGTGTTGTCTAAAGCTTGCTGATGATCAAGTGGTTAAGAAAGCGAAAGGTGTTAAGAAAGTCCTTATTCAAAAAGTGCTGACGGAGGTAGGCTACAAAGCTGTTGCAGAGGCCCCTGATAAAACAGTAATGTGTAAAATTTTTGTGTTTAGATCAACTTTACGATGATATATACACTCAGATGTTAAACAAAACCGCATTTACGTCCCAGGATGACAAACGGTATCGATTACGTGATACGTGTTCTACATTGGCGAATTCCGGAATTGGAGAACGCTGATCCTCTGAGCGGCCTACTGGAGGTTTCTAGGCAAATCAATTTGTATAATCCAGAGAGTAACTAATCGTTTGGGTACCGATAATTGCTAGTCTTAAATATGAGTATATATTACCTCCATAATGAAACTAAGAACATATATAACCATATATGATAATATGTACAATAACGATACAGCATTCCAGTTCGGGTACTTAATGTAGGAACTTTTTAGTGGAGTATATATTAATATTATGCGAGAATTCATTATCGAGAGAATATACACAGAATGTACTCATATTATGTGATATAGAAAGAAAAATAGATATAACACATATTTACAATTTGTTTATTAAAAAAAAGTGTACAAGCTTTACTGCATTACCTAAGTATCGTATAAATGGTATACATTAGACAGAGCGCAGTAACATAAAGATTGACAATTATGGTAGCAAACTGGTCGCAAAGCAGGAAGAATAATGAGTTCAATAACGGGCTGTGTAAAAAATGCCTGATGGTGTGGTGGTGTATGCCCCTCTCCCCATTTTATACAGTGCTGATTATGCATTAACCAAGTAGCTTGACGGCGACTCTCCGCACCTAACGTATGCCATGGATACGGTGATTTAAACATGCTTTGGGTGACGTGTGTTCCATTAAAAATTGCGAGTTCTTTTGGTATAAAAACTTTTGAAGTTTTAAACACTTGTACATCGACTATGAAGGGTATCGTATTACCGCTGTCCTACTGCTTTGGTTAACACGGTATACGTAACATATGCTGTCGTATTCGAGAGTATGTTGACTGCTGTTACGAACACGGAAGGCACCACGTACTCTTGTTACTGACACCCTTCCCACTTTACAGCAATTGAAATCAGAACTGTTAGCTGCTGGATCCCAACCTGTCTTTGAAGAGTATGTTAACCAGTATAAAGGATTAGCGAAATATTATGTCGAAGGTGTATTTAGAGATCCTAAATAGTATTCTGATTCTTCACAATCATAGATTCGTATAATTTTCTTCTTGTTAATAATTTCATACGATATAGTTTTTGAACCTACCTTTGTAGGTAGCCATGACCCTTTAGGAGTGAAGGAATAATTTATAATGATCCCTTGATTGTCCATAAGTACGTGCCATTCCTGATTATCAAACACCACTCTTGGATCCACCAAGTTTTACGACAGGTTCAAAATTGAATTGGGGTGACAGACTCACAACAACATACTTCGATTTACTTTTATTTAAAAAATACTGCACATTCTTAATTAAAATATCACGACATCCACACTCACAATCATCGCCTTTTCTATGGCTTGACGTAATATGTTCTCCATTTCATACGATACTGGTTTCACATGTGCTCCCTCTGTACTTATATCCTACCTTCCCCTCTATTTCCACCGTCAAGGTTCCTTATGCGACCTCTACACCTACACTGCAAGCTATTTCTGCGGCCCCACAGTTTCAAGGTCTTCTTTGAGCCTTTGTTCAAGAGTAACGTGGTCACGTCATCACCTGTGGAGGTTGTCCCCATGGTCTTCTCAGCCCCACATTCTCAAGGATAACACAATCTCAAGGTCCACCTTCTACGTCATCTTCACCATTTCCAACCTTACAGAATATCAGGGTTAATGTTTTTTATTTACGAAGGTTATCTACACATATGTCTTAACAAGGGCATCTCGAAATTTAAAAGTAGTGATAGCTGCACACACATATATTAACGTATAATTTTTACGAGTTTCATTATGTTTGATACCCCAGTACAATACGATTTGGAGTCTAGGGTGTGTTACCAACGATTATCACTGTTTAATCTAAGTGTGCGTCGAGCATGTGGATTCAGTTTCAAAAAAGGGGTTACTACCTTCTACGACAATAGAAGCACATATATATATATATATATATATATATATATATATATATATATATATATATATATATATATATATATATAGCCCTGTCCCATCTCAATTGGCCCACCAATATTTTTTTTTAATAAAATTATGCTAATTCACGGTATTTATTTTTATTATCATTTGTAACAACATTTTAAACAATTTAAAACATTTTATTGCAACATTTTACTTTAAATCATTTTTTAATTGCTAAAAACATATTTTTATACAAAAAAAAAATAGTTATGTGCTTTTCTCGAATTTATTATTTTCTAAGAATCTTTGAATATCTGAAATAATCAAGTAGGCTTTGCCTTTGTCCAACAAAAGAAAGTTTTTTTTTTACTATTAGTAAAAATGACGCGTGAAAGGGTTGTTGATGAAAAAATTCGCTCAATTATTATCAATTTATTTCAAAAGGGAAAATCAAACGCGGAAATTGGCGATCTAGTTAATTTATCAAAGTTTACGTTCAGAAATATCATTCGAGTTTATAAAACAATGGGTACAATAGCTAAAAAACCTCGATATGCGTCGAAATCCAAAATATCAGATGCTGATAGACAGCATTGAAGAAGATTATTAGAAAAAACAGGCGTTCGAACTATGGTGAATTATTTGTTTTTTGGAGCGATGCTGTGGGGCGAAGTGATCCACGTGCCATAGAGAAGCCCTTAAGTTAGGTTTTAAAACTTACAAGGTAATTTTATTGCAACTTTTTCCAAAAAGATTTTTGTAATTTTACTAATTTCCTTTAGTTAGACAGATTAGGTGCTACTTACGATTATACAGGGCGAATCAATAATTTTGCAAAATATTAAATATAACAATAAGTCGAAAAACCTTTCTTTCTTCCACCACCCTGTATCTAAAAATTGACTAAGCCAAGGCGTATTGATTTTAAAATCTTCGAATACAGCATATTATAATGATTTCGTTCCTAAAGTTTCATTTCAATCCTATGAGTAGATTTGCAGATACAGTCTGGCATGTCAAATGAAATTGTCAGTGTTTTTAAATCCTTATGTAAAGTGGTCTTTGCTAAAAATGTATAATTTTTTGATATGTATTAGCTCTCGACGTACGCATCAATATTGTTCATGAGCACAGAATTATCCTGTGACTAGTTAAAGTGTTAACGTTTCAAAATACCACGATTCGCATGTTCATTATTTTTTGTTTTTTAAATTACTACGTTAATTTTTTCTTCAAAATGCGATTTTTGCATCTTTATGGGATATGTAGATATACACAAAGGGTATAATTTATTCTTAGTTACAGGGTAATACACAGTTTAACGTAATAGTTTTAAAAAATATATATTTTGTTGAATAATAGTATGTAGAACTAATGTCGATTTTATAATTATCCTGTAAAATACATTTAATATTAATATAAATACTATAAAAATTATTTGATATTGTAGCGTTGTAAAATTTATGATTCATTGCTAAAAATGTTTTTTAATTACTTTTTAGTCATAATTTTATGGTTTAAACGAGTAACATTTAACATAATACCCTAATAACTACTGTGTGTTTTTTGAATATTCTCCATTATTTTCACGCCTTTGTTTGACAAATTTATTTATGAATACCAAATAACCATTTGAGTATTTTTAAGACAAGTTTTGGAAAGGCTTTTTCGATATCGTAATAAATAGTTATCTTCGAATAGGTAGCTACTGTTCATAAGAGATTACTTGATGATGCAATAATTGTTTTAAACTCATCAAAGCCTACTACCAGAAATTTACAATAATCGAATTCATTATTTATCTGTAGTTAATGTGTTTTAATAGGATTTTTTATACTTTTCTAAATATTTTCACTTGAAGCAAATGTAGACGTAGAGTTATTTATCTGTTATTGTTTAAGATAAGGTTTGGAAAGGCTTTTTCGATATCGTAATAAATAGTTATCTACGAATAGGTAGCTACTGTCCATAAGAGATTACTTGATAATGCTTTTAATGAGTCGAAACCTCCTATTATCAATTATGAGTTGAAATAAATGTACATTTGCAGAATAAATTGCTTTGGTAGTTTTTTTTTAATGTATCATAAAAAAAAGAAATATTTGAAAATGTCAAGAATGAGGGTCAAAACGTGGAATTATCATTAAGTGTATACATAGTTGGATTTAGAATAAAAAGGAATCATTTTATACCATTAGCTAATGCTCCATATGAAAAAATAAAGTTGATGATGGTCTCTAATCGACGAAACTGTCACCAATCAATAGAGGATAAAAAGTGGCAGTGGCAAAATGTAATTTATTTTTTTATACTGGTTCAAATAAGAGCTAAAAATAAAAATATTTGAGATAGACTTTATTTCAGAATGGCATTTTAGTGGGATCAAAATTCTGTAAAACTTTCTCCATTTAACCATCTTTCGATCTCTTATAGTTTCCAAGATAGCAAAACTGCACAGACCAATTTTGGACACACTGTATAGGTACAGAAGGTTATACAAACGACTTTTTCTTCACTACCAATAAATTGAGAATGGCCTTTTATTATCCTCAGTATTTCATGTTCAACTAAAAAAAATGCAGTAACCCTAATAGCGAATAAAATGATATGATGCCAATGTCATCGTCACAGTTAAATTTTGACCAGCAGCTTCACCTTTTTACTAAATGATTCCTGTTTCAAAAAAAAATGTATGGATCTCGGCAATAAAGTTATTTTTTACGACATTGTGGTGTACTTGTCTCGGCTACTAAATTCCATCTCATTGCCTTAATGCAAAAACGATTATTTAAATGGTAACTATTATAATTAATTGACGTAATTAGCCCTCGGTTGTAAATATTTAACATTGTAAATATGTTGTAATGAAGAACAAATCTGTGAGGTGTACATAAGCCTAAATCGAATCTAAGGACGAACGATTGAATTTGACATTTGCCGATAACAAAACGTTTACTTTAGGGCGACGTATTGTTGTGGTCAGACATATGCATAAACATTTGTACGGAATATGGAAGACAATTGAGGTAACCGATATATTCCGATTTACGAAGATATCTTTTAACTTCGTAGGCATGTAAACAGCTTGTATTTAGAAACAAGCATAACAGATAAAATTAAAAAAACATAACTACTTGTACTTAAGTAAGTAAGCAAAAATAACATGTTCTGAAAAGTTATAAAGTATATAAGTAAGTTGTGATGGTATAAGGTATAAAAAGTGCTTTAATAATATTATAAGAAATAGGTGTAAAAAGTGTTCTCCAAAACAAATCGTTAAACTAACTAAAGATACAAACCATTCACCACAAATAATGCCTTTGTCCCAGTCGGTAAATTAACGTAGGGTGGTTCCATCTTTTGATTTGCTTAATTACCACAATTTATGCTATGTTATATTCACTTAACATAAATAATAAAAATGCAATGTAACACTAATAAAATTATCTCGGACGCCAAGTTATTTTTAATAATGCTCGGAATAACTAAACCGAGGTTGTTTACAAAATTTTATCAAAATGTAAAAATAAAATGTATACAAACCATGTTTATTAACAGTTAAGTTTGGGTTATATAAAATATATCATAAAAATAGCCTTAAATTACTAAAAAATCATAAAACATAAATACTTGTTCGTAAAATTTTGTACACAAACTTTTTAATAACCTCTGGTATTTAAACGATTACGGAAATGTAAACCAAGGGTGATGTCATCTTTGACCAATATTGCAATGTCTCGAAATAATACTTTACGTTGTAAATCACACCCAAAATGGAATTTTCCTTCTTATAAATTTATCTTCATGAAATTGAATAATCCGTTTATTGCATTTTCTTGAAATTTTGAATGCAAAACTTGCAATCATAAAATGAAAGCGTACGTAAAAATAAAATTAAACGCGTATTAAAATGTAATTAAAGTAGAAAAGTAAAAGTAATAAAAGTGTAACTCAAAGTAAAAAAAGAAAGTGCCTGAAGGAGCAAATGTTTTAATTTTAGTATAATCCGTTAAAATATATCTTACCATTAAATCAATGGCACTTTTAAAAATTTAGGTGGAAACCCAAAAATATGGCTTCCTGCATCTACACCGTACCACAAGAAGTGAACAAAATGGACGCCTAGAATATCAGACGATGTCAGAAGATATAGCCGTGCGCGAAAAATTTGCGCAAAGAATTAAGTCAACGATGACGCATCGCGCGAAAATATTGAGCAGAAAAAATAATTTAAAGAAGTGCGAGTATAAACCATGAAGCAGTATATACACTTAAGTTACACCAAAATGCAAATTAAGTTGCCTACCTCATACCTACAAATCATTAATGAATAAAATTTTTCTTATATTTACAACTAAATGAATGAAGAACCTAAATTACGGTATATTTTAATACAACTCAAAATGGGTTGTTACAAGTACATTCGTTTGACTTACAGCACGCCACTAATATTTGAGTGTCAAGTTTGACTGATAGTACACGCCTTTTAAAAATATACTTTAATAATCATCAAATTGCAAACGTATATATGACACTAAGATGGCGTTAGTCGGCCTGAAAACGGTTTTCTAAATTTACTGACAATTTCACTTGTATGAAATGTACATACAATAAATAGTGCCACTTCTTTCTTATTTAACAAACCAATTCAAACAATTAAATTGACTATACCCATGATTAATTTGGGCAATTTTTTTATTATAAATTATTTTTTGAAATAATAGGAATTTTATCCAAAAAATCGTATTTGCAGGTATAACTTCATTATTATGTGGCAAGGAAGGACCGGGCTTAAGCCGAAGAAGAAATATTAGCGATATATGCTACAAAATGTTCAAAATATGTGTTCAAACCTGCAAAACCTGAAATTAAAAATAGTTTTCTCAAACAGAATACCCTGTATATCTTTACGCTGTGTTACAGATAATAAAAATCACACAATTCTCAAAGTATGTCCTATACCTATATCTTGCTGTTTTTGAGTTACTTTGATTTTTCTGTATTATTCAATATTTCAAAAGTTTTTCTTGAGGTTATCAGCAGTAGCCATGAAAACAATTTTGGTAACCACTTAAGATAGTGAAAGTTTAGTAATAGTAAAATAATTAATTACTCGGAAAGTAAATTAATTGATATGGTTTATGTATTAAAAGAAGCTTAAAAAATTTGTCTACTTGCTCAAAGGTTAGACAGAATGAAGTATCCTCCTCGACGCCAACCGATTCGGATCACATTTGAAAATTTGATGGAAAGATTGGGTTCTACTGACAGTGCGAATTATGTAAAACTCAAAGTGGTGAATAGAAATACCAGGAACCAAGAACACGAACTTGAGATTCTGCTTCATATTGAAGAAAACCCGCATGTTAGTAGTCGCCAGATAGCAGTATCATGTGAACCGTCGCAATCAACTGTCAATCGGACAACTAGAAAATATTAGTATCATCCTTACCATATTGAATTACACCTGAATAACGCAATGATGACTTCGAAAGACGAGTCAACTTTTACTAGTGAATAATTACTCAACTTGAGATTAATCCAAACTTTTTATGTTATGTTATCTTTTCTGAAGAGGCTAAGTTGCCACGTGTCTAACCAACCACATCACATAAAATGGGGAGGAATTAGTTAACTCCACTAGTAACTCAGCCAAACGGTCCAAAGACCGAAGAGCACTCGGATGGCGCGTGTGTTTTGAAGTGTTGATAAAGAGTTGTTGTTGAAAAACTTGAACCAGGGAAGAAACAGGACGAGCAGATAAACGATAATTCCCTCAACAAGCGTAAATTTATATATAAATTTCCCAATAATGAATAATAGTTGTATATCTTAATATATATACATATATATTGTAATGTATATTGTATTTAATTTAATAATATCAAAATGGGGATAGGGTTCTAGTTTTATGTTGTATGTAATAATGAAAGAAGTTATTTATTTTAACTTTAAATGTTATTATTGCACCAAACTAGCTCAGGGATCTCAATGGGAAAGGGTTCAAGGATTTAGTTGAAGATAATATATTTTGTATAAGAAATATCCTATACTAAATTGAATTTGACGTATAAAATTTGCTCTGAATAAGTTTTGCTTTCTAACGCATGCGTTACTGACTTTAAGTGAAAATAATTAAAACTGTCAAAATGTCAAATAATTAAGAGACTTAAATGTTTGCATCAAAATGAAAATTTAGAAAAGAAAAGGAAATGATTTGCTTCACAGGTGTTTACACAGGTAAATAATTGAAATTCTTAATTAATAACATATAACAAATATTATTTGCAGGGAAATACCAATAACAGGGTTATAAAAAATTTTAAAACTCACAGATACAATCCTTCCTGTCGATTGAATGATGTCTTCAAACTTCAGCTGGAGGCAGGCAATGTTCACTCGGATGTTGTTGTTTCGAATATCCAACTGCTATCTCGGTTCTCGAAGACACCGACCTCCAATCTTCAAGATGTTTTCCTTCCAAAACGGCAACCTCCAAACACTTATTTACAATGGTAACTTTTATTAAAAATGGTTTTAAATCTTTATGACTGATTTCGTTTAAAATGTATTATTAGTATCCAAGATTTTTGTTAACACAATTTTATTTTAGTTACCGAAAATATAATATTTATTTAAGAGGAATTGTCCGGATAAATAAAACAACTTTTCACCAAATAAAAATGGAATTTAATTTGGTATATGAGTATTATTTCAAATCGGAAAACATGAAAACAAATTTTACACAAAATCGTGACATCAATTAATCGTACAGCAATGATTTATTAACAACGACAGGTATCGGTGACCGAACTATTTAAATTTTGACCGAAGTTATAAAACAAGTGCTCTCGAAATTATTCGTACCGTAAACTTTCTCGACGAAAAATAAATTAGGTTAAGTAAACACTAAATTAGCAACACTGTTTTAATCTTTTCACTTTTGGAACAAAAACTGAGAGAGAATGACTTCCTGAGCTCTTGCTTTTATAGGTTTCTGGTTGCTACAGAAATTTCAATTTTTACAGCCATATTGCAAAATTTACAATGAATGTGATAATCAAAATTAAGAATTGTACAAAATGGAATTTTGGCCGTAACTTTCTTATACATGGTCGGAAATGAAATTTAAAAACAGAAATGAAAACTATGTGAAATTTCGAATAAAAGGACACCGAATAAGCAATAAATCCTACCACTAATGAACGAAACAACTTAATCTAATCAAAATAAGCTACTAACTATACACACTTACAAGCTACACTAAAATTACTTGCGAAAATGGAATTCTGAGGACAATTTACATAAGAAAACATATCTTTTAAATTCAAACATTTAATTTAATGAAAATTTTAAGTTTTTGTAAATTTGTCTAGAAATCAACTTAGATTTAGCAAAATTTTGCGGATAAAACGTATCCTTATAAAAACTTATTTATATTGTGAAAGAACATCTATTATTTGCTTTAAGAGCAAAACTAAATCTAATAATATGGAAAAAGTATAAAATTATGTGAAAAATCTAAAATTTACAACGTAACCATACTTAAATTTTAAATATGAAATAAATTCATAAAAATGTTTTAACATAAAATGTTATGTTTAAGGTTTGTACAACTTGTCTTTATTGTTCACACTACTTATTTGCAATGCATAATGTTATTTAGTCTTGCATTGAAAAAGCCTCATCGTCTAACACTGTTTTGGGATTTTATACTATAAATTGTACGGCACTATAAATGTTTGTATGCCAAAATGTTCTAAATGTCTTTCTTCTTGTGAATCATTTATTATAAGTTTTGTCACTAATTCACTAACAAAAAGGAAAATTGTCTATACTATCCATATTATAACCCTTTAACTAAATTTTGTATTTCCTGCTCTTAAAAACTAAACATACCTTATCCCTAACATAATCCTAACTACATAGTCCATGTTTAAACACCTGTGAAATGTCTACTTGCCAAATTAACTTTGAAAATTGAATTTAAATGTAAAATTGCACTACTAAAATGACTCTACGAAAACGGTGATATTTAACATCTTTGACAATTTTGGTAGCAACAAATTGCTTTTATGATGAAACCAAACTTAGCAAAAGATATTCAGATCAATTTATACCAAATAAATTTATTTTAAACACATCGTGAACCATATTTATGTAAAATTGTGTCTCGCACTTGTCTCGAGCCAGAAATTACCCCTTTTATGATCCAAATGTCATGTAAGCTGTCCGATACTTCTATTACCTCTTTCTAAACATCTCAATATATATATATATATATATATATATATATATATATATACTTGAGATGGAATGCACTAAATTTATATTATTTTAATCTTTAAATCAATTTTTGGCGATAGAGTTCTATATTTGGAATTAAATTGGCAAATAAAATAAAATATTTAACTTTTATTATTATTATAAAAATTTCAATTTTTTTGAATTTTTTCGTGAAATCAAAAGAAATTTTATTTCACACATGGGAATATTCTTGTTAATAATTCAATTGTAATTTGTAATTAATAGTTTCAATGTGAAACAGATTTCGTTTGAATTTGCACAAATTACGCATGCGTTGCGTCCTTGCTTTCAAAACGCATATGAACTTTCAACCTAAGTGCAAGCTTGTTATATAGTAAAATATCAGCAGCATGTTTGGACTTGAACTTGAATCGTGATTTCGTTCGTGTTAAATCGTGTACATGCATCAAATTTTAAAAGTACAACAATGATACTTCTTACTAAAATATTAGTCATTCTTATAACAAGTTGGTACACGTAACATAACTCATATAGTATCTTGAAAGTTTCAAATAAGAACTTGTGTTAATTAATAGAGGTCGATTTGTAGACCTAGTCGACCCCCAAAATCAGTTTTCGTTTATGCCGACCCCTGGGAAACCGATCCCTGGACTAGAGTAACTGAGGAATGAAATTCTCTGGATCTCTAAGCATACATGGTTTAGATAAAATAAATAAGGAAAATATTATTATTGTAATTATAACACTTATTAAATCTTTGACTGAGAAATATGGGTAAAATGGGCTTTTATCAATATTTCTGTTTGATCCTAAGGCGTTATTTGATCCAGTTTGGTGTAAAAATAATAGATGAATTATAACTATTGCTGAAATTACAAAAGGTAATATGAAATGTAAAGAGAAGAATCGTGTTAATATATATATATATATATATATATATATATATATATATATATATATATATGCGTAGAAATATCACCTTTCATTCTCTTCAAAAAATGTCAACAAGTAATCAAATTTATTTACCCAGTTTTACTTAAAACAATATATAAAAGAAATATATACTTACCAATTACTTCTTTTTCTTTTTTCTTTTTTGGTTTAATACCTTGAAGAAAAAATCACATGTAAGAATAACACACCTGTACACTCCGAGAACATTTTAAGAACTGATCTAGTTTCGTTGAAAAGGCACAGTAAATAAAAACAGGTGTCACAATTGCGATAACCTTTATAGTGTTTGAATAAAACACAATGACGTATATCGTCGGTGATGTTACAATACCTGCTAAGTGACATTTTTTTTGAAATATTGGTATTTACATATCTGGTATCTGTGTTTTAATAAAGACTAAATATTTTTTAAGTCAAATTGTTTATTATCCTGCACACTTTCACACAACTTGTTAAAATTTTGCGTCAACGGGTCATTACTTTACGATGATGTTTAAACGTTTATACACTTCCATCCTTCTTTTGCCTACCTTAACCTGCAGATCCGTACTCCCACAGACTTTATCAAGCATCCTCAGCATTGTTTCTAGATCCTTCACTTTTTACTAAGGAAACCTGTATCATCAGCACACACCTCATACACTTACGTCACTAGCAATTAAACCATTTGCATATGCATGTCATATTTATCCACGAATACATGAACAGGCACGGTGACACCACGCAATCTTTTTGTAACCCTTTGCTCTACTTACATATACTTCAGCAAAATTTACCGAGAATGAATTTACAATTAAGGCTAGTTTTTCTTTTGCTAAAGAAATTGTGTCACTTTTTGATTTAAGACATATTTTCATGGTTAGCTTTGACGGGGAAAGTTTATGTGTGCGAAAATTTGGTTAACAAATGAAACTTAAATAAATACAGCCTGTCAAAAATTTCACCAAAGGATCTAAAATTAGTGAGTACAATTTTGATTTTCTTCAAAGTAAAATTATTATTTTTATAATTACACCGTTCACTGACTTTTCAGATATTGATACATGTCGCACAAACATTTATACCCAATGAAACAAAAAACATAAATACAGGACATAAAAAGAATAATCAATGCAATAGTTGGGTTTTGATGGAATAATATGTGTTGCAATTTCCAAAGAATGGTCACATTAGGCTTGTTCCATATTAACAATGGACTTACACTTCTTTCCATGCATCGATGATACTGCCTTGCTGTTGAAAATGGTGCTGCTTAATTTCCATAACTTCATCCAAACCCACTAACTTGTGATAAATCTTCCTCGTGGTAAATACGATGCACTAAATTAATATGCTCATTTACTTTCAGACAAGCACTTTTATTGTATTTGTATATTTAAATGTTGATTTAAATATTTAATAATTTTTCGGATTTAACTTGTATTTTATTCTTATATAAAATTTTATATTTACTTGCACTTTTATATTAGATGCCGATATGAAGTTAAATTTATTTTATAACCTCCATCATTTTCAAAAAAATAACTGAAGGATTTTAGTGACATAAAAAAAATGCACATTACCCGATGTTCAAACACGATTCGAAATGAAACAAATACAATATTATCAGTAAGTTTAGTTTTAAATTTTGTTATTGGTTAAAATAATTGTTCCTGAAATCTCAACTTTACGTTAATCGTGGTTCAAATCCGATAATGTTAACGAATATTTTAACTTACATGTTAACAAAAGCACTAGCACTATGACTTGTTAGTAACAAAAAATTACAAAAGCAAGAGAACGAGAAATCAGGAGCAATTCCTTTTATACTTTTCTCATGGATACCAAATTTTCAATTTTTTTTTCTACGTTACATACAAAAAATCCTAGCATCTAATTGGTCTAAACAAAAATGTTAAATTAACTAAAACATAAATTATGCCATAACCTTTTCAAATCAATTCGGATTTGCTTTTTAAATACATTTTTGAAATCAGGGCAACTTTCTGCATTAAAAGACACCTCACATGCCATACTTCGCTTCAAGAATTTACATTTTTACAAACTAATACCTAAATTTACTAATATCTAACAAATTTTATATTTTACAACTAAACTAATTACATTTAAACTTCTACATAAGAAACTGTATAAGAATACACCTATATCAACCCATTTTACCTAGTTTTAACAAAATTTCTACTTTCATACCTTAATTTTGGGTAGTTAACCCAACTTTTCTAATTTTATGTTTAGATTACATATTTAATGTTAATTTACTTGTGAAAATATGGGGAACATTCTATTATATGCTTTCATAATTTATTCTGAACTTATCTTATCCTATAAAAACTATAAATTTGTAAAATGCTTAAATGTAGTACTTAACCTAACTTTATATAATTTATTTTTAACTTGCGTTTTAAACGTCTATATCACTTGAAATGTTTATCTAATATGTTCTTATATATGTCTCTAACACAATCACTGTTTATTTGTGCTCCATAGTTCATAATTTTGTCTATTCACACTTCCATATTGTTAACATATTTTGTAAGTTTTTGTACACAAATTGCAATTATATATTTAATATCACATTGCACAAGTGTTGTTCATGTTCTTAGCTATGTTTCTAAGGCACTACCACTTCTTATGCACTTTTTAAACACTTTGTCTGTGATTTACCAACATACTGTGTTCGTACCATAACCCTTTTTTATAGTTCGCAGAGTTTATGCATTGTACCTATTACTATACATGTTCTACACATTAGAATTATCGTACTTCATGTAATCAATATCTGTCACGTGTTTAAATTGCTTAAATAAATTGATTTAAATGTAAATTACCTATATATCTTATACGAAACTAAACGTACACACTAATATATATATATATATATATATATATATATATATATATATATATCGTGTTGACCTTTCTAACATGCTACTGGTATAGCTAATTGCTTTTATGAATATAACAACCTTGTGCATACCCCAAAAAGCCTGTTTTGTTGCATCAAAACCATATTTTTATACTCGTATACTATTTTTTTCCCATAATCAAGTGTATACTTCTTCAATTTTATTTAAACTTGCATACTATATAGAATTTAAGCTCGATAAACTCTAGCCCCTTTATTATGCCTATTTCTAACACGAAGACTTAGCAGTCAATATTAATTTAATTTTTGATTTGTTATAATTGGACATTGATTTCCCCCAGAGATTGGGTCATTTGTGCATGCACCCCGAACATGCATTTAATTCCCAAAAAATACAAATATAAGTATAGCCTTATCCTACTATACGATATGTAGCAATAAAATTCGTAATGAACATACATGTTTTCAATATTGATACGGACTAGGACAAGTCGCGAGATCTTAGTTGTACCACACCAACTTACTAATTTATAAATAACCACAACCGTAACTATTACCCCTACCTGTCACGTTGAAAAATCTTTCAGCCGTAAATCTAAAAGGAAGATTTTATATATGTATATATATATATATATATATATATATATATATACGGGTGTCCAGGAACTCTACGAACAAACTTGGCGTAGTGATTCTAGACCCAAAAATAAGAAAAAAAGTTTACATAAACTCAGATCCGGAAACGCTTCGTTTAGGACCTGCAGGGCGTGAAAAAATTTTATTTTTCTCGGTTGATCTGAGAGGCATCGACCAAGTATACCTTTTTTGCTTAGAACTGAAAAGAGAACAAACTAATTCAAACGAAACGTCAATATATCGGGTGGTAAAAAAGTTAAAGCCGATTAACTTTTAGCATGCCACTGTAGATGCTTGCGATACCTTCAGAAATAATGTGGGAATATGTTCAGGGATTCGCCGCTCATTATCAAAACGAGTGAGGTTATGTATCGAAACAAGTGGTCATCATGTGGAACACCTTTTGTAACATTTATTTTTTTCGTTCTTAAATTCAAAGTTAAAATAAAAATGCAAACATACTTTACTTTGGTTTTTAATTCCAATTAGCTAAGGATTATGTGAGTGTGAGTATGAGTGTATAAGTGTGTTTGTGTGAGTGTGTGTGTGTGACTACGTGTTTTTTATTTCTCAAAGTTTTTTTTGACATGTTATGAAGTAATACTTTTATTCACACTTGCTCTAAAAGTTTTTTTGACATGTTATGAAGTAATACTTTTATTCACACTTGCTTAATCTCAAACTTCTACTAACTTGCTATTTCCTGCATAGTTAATCACTAATCTTTATAACACTTTCTTATGTAAACAGCTCAATATTTTTTTTCCCATTCCTTCCATGATCACTACCCCTTATTTGTTTTACACTTATCATATGCGTCAACTCCTAACGTTAAAAGTGTGGGTGAGCAAAAAACATACAAGTGAGCAAAAACATACAGGTCACACGGATGTTCTTGTAATTGTGGAACACGAATGCGCGATAGGTCACACGGATGGCCTTGTAATTGTGGAAGATGAATACGGGGTTTGTGACCTTGGGTTTGTGGTGATGGTATGTAATTAGGTCACACGGATGGCCTTGTAATTGTGGAACAGGAAAGCGTGGTTTGTGGCCTTGGTTTTGTGGTGATTATATGTAATTAGGTCGCACGGATGGCCTTGTAAATGTGGAATAGGAAAGCGTGGTTTTAAAGTAGGTCACAGTGATGGCCTTGTAATTGTAGAACAGGAAAGCGGGGTTTGTGACCTTGGTTTTGTGGTAATGATATGTAATTAGGTCAAACATTGCGCTTTTTTGACCTTGGTACGGTGGGGACCTTGGAAATGTGGGACCTTGGAAATGTGGTGTGTGCCAGAAGTCTCCAATCTTACCTACTAAACCCGTACATGTCAGATTTAGTAGTTTAGAACTTTCCAAAATTATAATATATCGATTTTTTACGATATCTTTCGCAGTCATTATAGTAATAATGTAACGTTGCTCTACACAGACAGATTCTTTAATTGTCGAGATAACAACTGATGATGTGTATGCACACATGCGGAATAATGTTGATGAATATAACACATCTAACTATCAAAACGATCTGCATGGTCTTACGAGCAATACATCTGTCGTCGGAAGAATGAAAAATGAGTATGTAGGCAAAGCTATTCAATATTTTTATGGTGCAGAATCAAGATCGTGTTGTCTAAAGCTTGCTGATGATCAAGTGGTTAAGAAAGCGAAAGGTGTTAAGAAAGTCCTTATTCAAAAAGTGCTGACGGAGGTAGGCTACAAAGCTGTTGCAGAGGCCCCTGATAAAACAGTAATGTGTAAAATTTTTGTGTTTAGATCAACTTTACGATGATATATACACTCAGATGTTAAACAAAACCGCATTTACGTCCCAGGATGACAAACGGTATCGATTACGTGATACGTGTTCTACATTGGCGAATTCCGGAATTGGAGAACGCTGATCCTCTGAGCGGCCTACTGGAGGTTTCTAGGCAAATCAATTTGTATAATCCAGAGAGTAACTAATCGTTTGGGTACCGATAATTGCTAGTCTTAAATATGAGTATATATTACCTCCATAATGAAACTAAGAACATATATAACCATATATGATAATATGTACAATAACGATACAGCATTCCAGTTCGGGTACTTAATGTAGGAACTTTTTAGTGGAGTATATATTAATATTATGCGAGAATTCATTATCGAGAGAATATACACAGAATGTACTCATATTATGTGATATAGAAAGAAAAATAGATATAACACATATTTACAATTTGTTTATTAAAAAAAAAGTGTACAAGCTTTACTGCATTACCTAAGTATCGTATAAATGGTATACATTAGACAGAGCGCAGTAACATAAAGATTGACAATTATGGTAGCAAACTGGTCGCAAAGCAGGAAGAATAATGAGTTCAATAACGGGCTGTGTAAAAAATGCCTGATGGTGTGGTGGTGTATGCCCCTCTCCCCCATTTTATACAGTGCTGATTATGCATTAACCAAGTAGCTTGACGGCGACTCTCCGCACCTAACGTATGCCATGGATACGGTGATTTAAACATGCTTTGGGTGACGTGTGTTCCATTAAAAATTGCGAGTTCTTTTGGTATAAAAACTTTTGAAGTTTTAAACACTTGTACATCGACTATGAAGGGTATCGTATTACCGCTGTCCTACTGCTTTGGTTAACACGGTATACGTAACATATGCTGTCGTATTCGAGAGTATGTTGACTGCTGTTACGAACACGGAAGGCACCACGTACTCTTGTTACTGACACCCTTCCCACTTTACAGCAATTGAAATCAGAACTGTTAGCTGCTGGATCCCAACCTGTCTTTGAAGAGTATGTTAACCAGTATAAAGGATTAGCGAAATATTATGTCGAAGGTGTATTTAGAGATCCTAAATAGTATTCTGATTCTTCACAATCATAGATTCGTATAATTTTCTTCTTGTTAATAATTTCATACGATATAGTTTTTGAACCTACCTTTGTAGGTAGCCATGACCCTTTAGGAGTGAAGGAATAATTTATAATGATCCCTTGATTGTCCATAAGTACGTGCCATTCCTGATTATCAAACACCACTCTTGGATCCACCAAGTTTTACGACAGGTTCAAAATTGAATTGGGGTGACAGACTCACAACAACATACTTCGATTTACTTTTATTTAAAAAATACTGCACATTCTTAATTAAAATATCACGACATCCACACTCACAATCATCGCCTTTTCTATGGCTTGACGTAATATGTTCTCCATTTCATACGATACTGGTTTCACATGTGCTCCCTCTGTACTTATATCCTACCTTCCCCTCTATTTCCACCGTCAAGGTTCCTTATGCGACCTCTACACCTACACTGCAAGCTATTTCTGCGGCCCCACAGTTTCAAGGTCTTCTTTGAGCCTTTGTTCAAGAGTAACGTGGTCACGTCATCACCTGTGGAGGTTGTCCCCATGGTCTTCTCAGCCCCACATTCTCAAGGATAACACAATCTCAAGGTCCACCTTCTACGTCATCTTCACCATTTCCAACCTTACAGAATATCAGGGTTAATGTTTTTTATTTACGAAGGTTATCTACACATATGTCTTAACAAGGGCATCTCGAAATTTAAAAGTAGTGATAGCTGCACACACATATATTAACGTATAATTTTTACGAGTTTCATTATGTTTGATACCCCAGTACAATACGATTTGGAGTCTAGGGTGTGTTACCAACGATTATCACTGTTTAATCTAAGTGTGCGTCGAGCATGTGGATTCAGTTTCAAAAAAGGGGTTACTACCTTCTACGACAATAGAAGCACATATATATATATATATATATATATATATATATATATATATATATATATATATATATATATATATATATAGCCCTGTCCCATCTCAATTGGCCCACCAATATTTTTTTTTTTAATAAAATTATGCTAATTCACGGTATTTATTTTTATTATCATTTGTAACAACATTTTAAACAATTTAAAACATTTTATTGCAACATTTTACTTTAAATCATTTTTTAATTGCTAAAAACATATTTTTATACAAAAAAAAAATAGTTATGTGCTTTTCTCGAATTTATTATTTTCTAAGAATCTTTGAATATCTGAAATAATCAAGTAGGCTTTGCCTTTGTCCAACAAAAGAAAGTTTTTTTTTTACTATTAGTAAAAATGACGCGTGAAAGGGTTGTTGATGAAAAAATTCGCTCAATTATTATCAATTTATTTCAAAAGGGAAAATCAAACGCGGAAATTGGCGATCTAGTTAATTTATCAAAGTTTACGTTCAGAAATATCATTCGAGTTTATAAAACAATGGGTACAATAGCTAAAAAACCTCGATATGCGTCGAAATCCAAAATATCAGATGCTGATAGACAGCATTGAAGAAGATTATTAGAAAAAACAGGCGTTCGAACTATGGTGAATTATTTGTTTTTTGGAGCGATGCTGTGGGGCGAAGTGATCCACGTGCCATAGAGAAGCCCTTAAGTTAGGTTTTAAAACTTACAAGGTAATTTTATTGCAACTTTTTCCAAAAAGATTTTTGTAATTTTACTAATTTCCTTTAGTTAGACAGATTAGGTGCTACTTACGATTATACAGGGCGAATCAATAATTTTGCAAAATATTAAATATAACAATAAGTCGAAAAACCTTTCTTTCTTCCACCACCCTGTATCTAAAAATTGACTAAGCCAAGGCGTATTGATTTTAAAATCTTCGAATACAGCATATTATAATGATTTCGTTCCTAAAGTTTCATTTCAATCCTATGAGTAGATTTGCAGATACAGTCTGGCATGTCAAATGAAATTGTCAGTGTTTTTAAATCCTTATGTAAAGTGGTCTTTGCTAAAAATGTATAATTTTTTGATATGTATTAGCTCTCGACGTACGCATCAATATTGTTCATGAGCACAGAATTATCCTGTGACTAGTTAAAGTGTTAACGTTTCAAAATACCACGATTCGCATGTTCATTATTTTTTGTTTTTTAAATTACTACGTTAATTTTTTCTTCAAAATGCGATTTTTGCATCTTTATGGGATATGTAGATATACACAAAGGGTATAATTTATTCTTAGTTACAGGGTAATACACAGTTTAACGTAATAGTTTTAAAAATATTACAGTAGTATATAATCAACGTACAAGCATCTCTAGATGACTAACATTTTTTATAAATCGTTCTAAATGTGAATTTTATATTGCACAATTTCCATATAATAGTGATTTTTGTTTAAATCTTGTAAAACTGAACTTTAGTTATTAATCAATTAAGAAGTATGCGTGGAGAAGGTGGTTTTAATATCCTATTGTAGTTAAAACACGAATTTCAAAGGACTAATAAACTAATAAACATTATTACTGTCAATTTCGATAGTTTAAGTTGTTTTTTATTTGTGTATTTCAAATCACATTGTGTTCGATGTGTGTCAGTTGATCAATATTTCGCTCATTTTTGCAATCTCACCTGAGCTCAATAACTCACGCGTCTTACATAATAATCTACTATTATTTACAATCAATGTATATATTAAGCTTTTAATTTGTTACAGGTTCAATCATGGCAATTGTCAGTTGGCTTCTATTACTAATAACTACATATTTCTATGAATCCAATTCTCTTGTAAGAAGAAATGTATTTTTAGTAGCATTTAATAGTTTGATTGTTTTAGCAAAAATTGTACTCATTTGTTCCGGAACGTTGCGATATATCCGAAATTAATCCACATCTGAAGCTTAATTTGACCTATAAATGTGTTAAAGTAAACCGTAATGAGTTGTACATGAACTTAAGTCTTATTTTCTATGAAGAACCTATCAGAACTGATCAGGACGCATGGGTTTGTACGTTACTCAGAAAGTAAAATAATTGTGTCGTTATTTTAGGTTCAGATTTTATCATATATGTTTAGAAGCAACGAGTATCGAATGGGACCTATTTCTTTTACAATGGGAATTTGTGATACACTTACTCGAAAAGAATTTGATATTCCAAATATGTTCAAAAATAGTAATGCAAAATCGTGCCCCATAAAAAGTGTAAGTTTAAATCGCATATTTTTCTTCCTGAATTATTTTCTAATAGGGACACCAGTATTACGTTCATCTTTTAAAACCTAATGCCGAAAATTTTCCACCTTTAGTACCTGAAGGAAGATGGAAGTTTGTGTTTAAATTTGTATATAAAAAAGAGGTAGCTTTTGTTGTTAATTGGTATGTAAAAATTGTGTATACTTTACCAGTTAGGGATTAGTCTGTTTATGCACAAAATAAATACATTACTGTATGATTTGCATGCATTACAATAAGATAAGATTAGTGCTATAGAAGATTTTATCATTTCTCTCAAAAAAATAATTGGTGAACTGCAAAAACCTTCCCACCCTTGAATAAAAAAAATTGTGAAGTAAAATGACAATAATTATCCATAGATTCATTGTCGATTAAGGTAACATGTATTTTAAAAAATAAATTGTAAAATCTTCAAAAGGACAAATTTTCTCCAACATATGCTACTGAGGTGGTATTGCACTACTCTGTAGCCAAATAACCAATCTACAGTAAAAACCAATGTAATCTAGATATTTAAGTGTAAGTTACTAAGAGGTGCATTAAGTACAAACTACATTTATCCCGGGATTAAGAAATATGATTGTTGCAAAGATCTGTTAAATCCTCGAATTTCTCAAAAATTAATACATCATATTTTCTAATACAAAATTTAAATTAATTCCGGCTTCCCAAAATATGGACAACTAGCTATTAATGTATTAGAGAGGTATAAACAATTTAAATAAAATCACACACGCACGTACACGCGCAAGCACAATGTGCCGGATATTAATTGTAGTATTATTGTGTATTGATTGAAAACTATTAAGATAACATATAAGTTTTGCGTTAATATAAATAACGAAAACGAGCTGATTTAATATCCATTAATGGGCGAGAATAGATCACCAACGTATACGTAATTATGAATATTTGTAGTGATTTTAAATTTTCCTTGTGTTTAAATTACACTGTAATCTTTTACATTCTATAGTTGCCCATTCTTATCATTATAATTGATGTGCCTGTTACCTTTTACAGTAAATTGATATTAACTATTATCAATTTGGCGTGTCTATGTTATATCAGATTTTAACAATTTTTAAGTATTAAACGACTTCAAAAGGGCTGATACTTGTAAGGCTGTAATCTCACAATTTTATTTGATCAAGTCTTATATATGATACAATATTAATTAGTTTGGTTTATTGGACTTGGTATATACCGGGTGGTCGTAAAGGAAGGAATAAATTCAATATCTCGTAAAGCACAATTTTTTTCAAAAATCGCTCGGACCCGTCGATTTTATATTTTTTCGGGGCATATTTTGCGAAAAAAAAAATTTTATACGGGGTGTCTCAAAAAAGATTAGCTAAAAAAATTTTTTTTTTCAAATTGCAACCCAATTTTTTTATTACATTTTTCGATTGTCCTTACAATTCTAAACATTTGTCATGCAGCATGTGCTATACCTAAGTCCAAGCGTTTTGGAGTTATTCGCATTCAAAATTTAAAAATTGAAAAAAGATCATGAAGAAAACGAAAAATAAAATAATTTTTATAACGTTTAATTATATCGAAAACAAAGATTCGTAAACTTAAAAATAATTTTATTTCAGCAAATGTTCGAAATGTCCTCCGTTAGTCAACTGACAATAGCCTAATCGATCTACAAATTCCTGCTGCACATTTCGAACCATTTCGGGCGTTAGTTGACTAACGGAGGACATTTCGAACATTTGCTGAAAAATCGACGGGTCCGAGCGATTTTTGAAAAAAATTGTGCTTTACGAGATATTGAATTTATTCCTTCCTTTACGACCAGTTATATATATATATATATATATATATATATATATATATATATATATATATATATATATATATATATATATATACAGGGTGTCCAGTTTAAGATGAAATGCATGGGGATATTGGAAACCGTTAGGGATACGAAGATGGTTAAATGGAGAAAAAGTTGCGTCATTATATGCCCAAGAAGTAACCATGGTTACATGTCAAAAAATCCCTTCCATTTACTAGACAGGGTGATAACTGAAAATATGCGTTTTCTAAAAATCGCTATATCTTGTTTCTTGCAAGAGATACATCCACGATTTTTGCAGGATGGGGTAACAGGTAGAGGATTTCAAAATGATTTTAAAAAAAATCTAGGCCTACTACATTTTGAGATAATGCACGCAACTTTCGATTTTCTTATGGACGCCATATTGGATTTTTGCATTTTTGAATTCTTCATACAAAATGCTTTTCAACCATATATCATATGTTTATAATCTGCCAATGAGAAAGTGTCAAATTACACAATTAAATTTATATCAAAGCAACCTTGACATATTATGTATTTTAATTAAATGAAAATTAATCTACAAATTAAACTAACTATTGAGAACGATATTATTGATTATTAACATAAATCATAATAATAAAAGTGGCAAAAAACAACAAAAAATAAAATTTAATATTATACTGAATTTTACTATTAATTAATCAAATGCTCGAATAAACCTCCATTCTCTTGCAATAATTGAATAGATGGTTGATTGGCAAAGGCCTAGTTTGATATAAATTTAATTGTGTAATTTGACACTTTCTCATTGGCAGATTATAAACATCTGATATATGGTTGAAAAGCATTTTTTATGAAGAATTCAAAAATGCGAGATGATAAGGAACTCTTGTGATGCAGTGCTAACTCGATGCAGATGGTGTTTGCAGGAGAATGAAGGTTTATTCGAGCATTTGATTAATTAATAGTAAAATTCAGTATAATATTAAATTTTATTTAATTTAAGAACGAAAATGAAGAAATAAATAATATAACTCAAAAAATAAATGTTACAAAAGGTGTTCCACATGATGACCATCTGTTTTGATACATAATCTCACTCGTTTTGATAATGAGCGGCGAATCCCTGAACACATTCCCACATTATTTCTGAAGGTATCGCAGGCATCTACAGTGGTATGCTAAAAGTTAATTGGCCTTAACCTTTTTACGACCCGGTATATTGACGTTCCGTTTGAATTAGTTTGTTCCCTTTTAAGTTCTAAGCAAAAAAGGTATACTTGGTCGATGCCTCTCAGATCAACCGTTTTCGAGATATTGGTTGATAAACAGTTTAATTTATTTAACCAGCTATTGAATCTCTTGCCATTTTAGCAGGCTTTGACTAAAATAAAATGAGAAGTTGTTGCTTAGATACACAAATGTATTTATGACATTTGTTGTTACTCTTGTTGAGACAGCGTCCCAAATTTCAAATTAACATAATAATTTTATAGTAATTTAAAACCTGTTTCATTTCTAAAAATGGTTGCTTTTAGTAATGAAGAATATGCCGATATGTTTTTAGTCTATGGTGAGATGCAGTGTAATGCCAGAGCAGCACAACGAAGACACGCTGAAAAATTTCCTAACAGAATCCACCCGAAACACTCAACAACTTTGGAACAGAATCCAAGATGCCTGCGATACCTTCAGAAATAATTTGGGAATATGTTCACGGATTCGCCGATTCATTATCAAAACGAGTGAGATTATGTATCGAAACAAATGGTCATCATGAGAAACACCTTTTGTAACATTTATTTTTTTCGTTCTTAAATTCAAAGTTAAAATAAAAATGCAAACATACGTTACTTTGATTTTTAATTCCAATTAGCTAAGGATTATAGGGAATTAAATTGAACTGTTCATCTACCAATATCTCGAAAATGGTTGATCTGAGAGGCATCGACCAAGTATACCTTTTTTGCTTAGAAGTGAAAAGCGAACAAACTAATTCAGACGGAACGTCAATATACCGAGTGGTAAAAAAAGTTAAGGCCAATCAACTTTTAGCATACCACTTAGATGGCGCCCTCTGCAGGCAGCATCAAAATCAATAAAATATTAAAGTTTCTCGACCACAAAAACCCGCGTGCTCCAAATTTCAGGACTATATTCAAATTTGTTCGCAAAATATCGCCATAAAACCGAGGAAAATAAAATTTTTTAACACCCTGTAAGTCCTAAACGAAGCGTTTCCGGACCTGGGTTTATATGAACTTTTTTTCTTATTTTTGGGTCTAAGATCACTACACAAAGTTTGTCCGTAGAGTTTCTGGACTATATATATATATATATATATATATATATATATATATATATATATATATATATATATATATATATATATATATATATATATATATATATATAGGATGAGTCAGTTTTTTGTAGACAAACTTTAACAGGAGATAGAACAAGAAAGTTCCTATAAACATATGTCGTAGAAGGCTTCGTTTCCGAGATACAGAGTGTCGAATATAATTTTTTTTTCTCAAATTTTCATTATAACTCATAAACGAATGCTTAGATTTTTTTCATGTTGGGGGGATAATGTCTATTAATTAAGAGGCATAAAACAAGCGATAAGAATGTTCACAAAATTGCACAGTGGCGGAGTGGAGGGGGTGCTCAACCCCTTTCATAAACAGAACTTCTACGCCAATGACTATTTTTTTAAAAGCTGCTTTATGTGAATAATTGAATATAAATTTTTTAATAAAAAAGATATAATAAAACATTTAGAGCCATTTTAGTACCTAACGATCGTTAGGTACTTCATTTATAAATAGGTAGGTTATCGGTTTTTTTTAGTATCCATTGATATTATCCTCGTATAAAAGGAAATGCATAATTATTATTGTTATGCGGTCAATACTTTCTGTATAATTATGTATGTATCAATTTCGCCATAAACATGTATGTAGTTTTTAAGTGAGATTCTAATAAGTTATAGACCGCTGCTCACTTGCTCCATTAAAGAGCCGCCACTGTATCAAGCCATACTCAAATACAAGACTTTTGTAAATTGAAATCTGTTTATTACACTAATTTTAACAATCCTTATTTATTATTGTAACAATACTTAATTAATAGTTGTGAAATTAATAAGAATTCTTAGCAATAACGACTTATAAATAAATAACAATAACACTAGTATAATAAAATTAGACACTTTGTTCAAAATGTAAACCGTTCTTTTCAATACAGATTTCACAGCGACGTACAATAGAACGTCTTAAGTTAATTAAATGATGCACCCTTATTTCATTGCAACAAAATATGATACTCCTTGGAAAACAAGTAAGTATTAAATTTTATATTTTGAAACGGCAGTTTGACTTTTTACAAACACTTGCTTCATCTTGAATAATTTCACTGTTATTAATTATTGTTTTTAAGTTCAAAAAGTTATCTCATTTGATTTGCCAGCTTTTAATTAGTGTAACATGCCGTTTACATTTACAAATAGCGAACAAGCCGACATTCATTTTATTTATGGGTTCGCAAATGGGAATTCAAGGTACGCAGCTAGGGAGTATCGGAGAAGATTTCCAAATAGACGACAACCTCATCATTCCGTTTTTGTGAGTATCCATCGTCGATTTGTTAACCAGGGTTTGAAAAATGCACATGGGGGCCGGCAGAACAACCGTGGACGAGATAGAATTGGAGAGGGTATATTGCGTGAATTTAATAGGAACCCCACGACAAGTACTCGACGTACTGCTGTTGCTCTTGGTATTTCCCAAAGTAGAGTTTCCCGGGTTTTAAAACGGGATCACAGACGCCCATATCATTTTCAACCTGTTCATGGTTTATGTCCAGGTGACACCGAACGAAGACTTAATTATTGTAGGTGGGTTCTTAACCCCATTCAAAATAATAGATTTCTTATCCAACATACTGTGGACTGATAAATCCTGCTTTACTCGTCGTGGTGTCGTAAACTTTCACAATCTGCATATATGGGCACATGAAAACCCACATGCCATTCGACCAAGAAGTTTTCAACATGAATTTAGTACAAATGTCTGGATTAGAATTTACGGTAACCACGTGTTTGGACCTTATTTCTTGCCACAACGTGTAAATTCAGAAAATTTCCTACAATTTTTAGAAGAAGAACATGTTAATATGTGGGAAGACATTCCTTTGAATTTAAGAGGACATTCTTGGTTTCAGCTTGATGGATGTCCGGCCCGTTATGGCAGAAATGTAAGAAATTGACTAAACAATAACTACCCAGGGAGGTGGATAGCTCGTGGAAGTCCAGTGGCGTGGCCTCCTAGATCCCCGAGTTAACGCCACTTGACTTTTTTGTATGGGGATTCATGAAGAAAAAAGTGTATACCACTCCCGTTAATACACTTGAAGAACTTCACAATCACATCAGAGATGCTTGCAATGAAATAAGGGTGCATCATTTAATTAACTTAAGACGTTCTATTGTACGTCGCTGTGAAATGTGTATTGAAAAGAACGGTTTACATTTTGAACAAAGTGTCTAATTTTATTATACTACCTACTGTTATTGTTATTTATTTATAAATCGTTATTGCTAAGAATTCTTATTAATTTCACAATTATTAATCAAGTATTGTTACAATAATAAATAAGGATTGTTAAAATTAGTGTACTAAACAGATTTCAATTTACAAAAGTCTTGTATTTGAGTATGACTTGATACAGTGGCGGCTGTTTAATGAGAGCAAGTGAGCAGCGGTCTATAACTTATTAGAATCTTACTTAAAAACTACATACAAGTTTATGGCGAAATTGATACATACATAATTATACAGAAAGTATTGACCGCATAACAATAATAATTATGCATTTCTTTTTATACGAGGATAATAACAATAGATACTAAAAAAAACCGATAACCTACCTATTTATAAATGAAAATGTATTTTAAATTTTAAAGAAACGATCGTTAGGTACTAAAATGGCTCTAAATGTTGTATTATATCTTTTTTATTAAAAACTTTATATTCAATTATTCACATAAAGCACATTACTTAACTTAGTACCACATCAAACACTAGAAATCAAAATAACTCGGAAACGCACAGGAATTTCGAAACAGAAGAAGGTACATTATTTTTGTTAAACTGTATGTAGATAATGAAAATAACAGCTTTTTAAAAAAATAGTCATTGGCGTAGAAGTTCTGTTTATGAAAGGGGCTGAGCACACCCTCCACTCCGCCACTGTGCAAGTTTGTGAACATTCTTATCGCTTGTTTTATTCCCCTTAATTAATAGGCATTATCCCCCCAACATGAAAAAAATCTAAGCATTCGTTTATGAGTTATAATGAAAATTTGTGAAAAAAAAATTATATTCAACACCCTGTATCTCGGAAACGAAGCCTTCTACGACATATGTTTATAGGAACTTTTCTTTTGAGAAACATGTGTTCTATCTCCTGTTAAAGTTTGTCGACAAAAAACTGACTCACCCTGATATATATATATATATATACACAAGGTGTCCGGTGAGGAACTGTACAAACTGAAATGGTATGTTCCTTGGGTCAATTTAAGTAAAAAAAAGTCCCTTAAACATAGGTCTGATTCGCAAGTGCGAATACAAGCATTTAAAGTTTATAAAAGATCACACATTATTGAAAATTAATTTTTATTGAAAACAGAAAATGGAACTACTAAACACATTTTAAACAAAGAAACATAAAAAAATCACTTCAAATGTTCAAAATGGCGTTCTTCGGCATTAATACAAAGACGGCTGCGATGTAAAATGGACAGAGTAGCCGCTCGAAGTACCTGGTGGTTGTTCCGTATTTGTTGACACGCATCCCGAATACGCTGTATTAGTGCATCTCTGGTATTAACTTTCACCTCGTATACTAAACTTTTCAAATGACCTCACAAATAATAATCCAAAGGTGTGAGATCGGGCAATCTCGGTGGGCAAGCATGCGGACCTCCACGCCCAATCCACCTATTAGGGTAAGCAACATTTAGATATTCTGTCACCTGTCGACTAAAATGGGGAGGAGCCCCATCTTGTTGAAGAAACATTTGTTGTCTTGTTAGTAAAGGTACTTCTTCCAAAAGCGGTAGCAATTCATTCCGCAAAAAGTTAGTATATGCTTCTCCTGTAAGACGTTCCTCAAACAAAAAAGGTCCAATAAGTTGATCGTCAATCATACCACACCATACATTAACAGAAAATCTGCGCTGAAAGTTAGCTTCTGTTGTACCATGTGGATTTTCATCTGACCACAAATGAGAATTGCGTGTATTGTTCACTCCATCTCTAGTAAATTGCGCCTCGTCACTAAATAAAATGAATGGAACTAGTTGTGGATTTTCTTGTAGCCACTGGCAGAAATTCAACCGCAAAGCAAAATCTCCAGGTTCAAGGTGCTGAACGTTTTGTGTATGATAGGGATACAAAAGCCCATCATGTAATGTTTGCCATACTGACACACAGGGGACTCCGTTCGAGAAGAAATTCTTCTAACACTCAACCCTGACTGATCAACCATCTGTAGAATGTTTTCTTGCTCATTCACATTTAACTCCACAGGACGATCAGATCTTATTGAAACTGATGGAAATGAACCATGAGTTCGAACGTGTTGAAACACAGAAGAAAAGGTATGGTGATTTGGAATCCACCTGTTGGGAAATCTTCGTTCATATTCCCTAACGGCAGCTCTCGCATTTCCATCACAAAATCCATAAATGTAAATGATGTCAGCATACTCTTCGTTAGAAAATTGAAAAGGCATTTTAAATTTAAATTACACTTAATTTACTACAATCCACTTTGTCATTATTAGAACACAAACGAATAAATGACAGATTGTTTCGGTTTTTTTTCCAGTTGACTAAAAAGTTATTAACTCTTTGTTCTTCAAATGTTTCTTTATAGTTTCAATTTTCCTTTAATAGATAATATTAAAAATCACATAATTAAATCAATCACAAATATGGAATATTCAATTAAATCATTTTCTGACGCTAATAAAAGTAATATTAGAGAAACGTTTGTTAAGAATTTATGGACTGTTAAGAACTATAAAGAAACATTTGAAGAACAAAGAGTTAATAACTTTTTCAGAAAAACCTATTACAAAGCTTAGAAATTTTTAAATCTAAATAATGATCTCATAGTAGTAAAGGCAGATAAAGGGCAAATAACCGTAATACTTAATAAAGAGGAATACATAAATAAAGCCATGGAACATTTAAGTGACATAAACACGTATAGGATTGTACAAAAAGACCCAACCAAAGAAATTATAAGTAGTGTTAACATATTAATTGAAAATTGGTTCAATCAAGGAAAATTATCGGAAAATGAATTTAATAATTTAAAATGTAGATATCCTAATGTTCCACAAATATATTTTTTGCCTAAAGTTCATAAAGAAAATCGACCACTTCGACCAATCATATCTTCAATAAATTCACCTACGTATAATTTATCTAAATTTTTGGCAAACGTAATACAAAATATTTTGAATAAAAAGGAATATTCTATAATAAACTCTATGGAATTTAAAGAAAAAATTAAGAAAATAAATTTGGATAATGAACAATCAATTATATCTTTGGATGTTATTTCTTTATACACAAATATTCCTATTCCTTTAATAACGATTATCTTAAAACAAAAATGGAATTTAATTAAACAACACACACAATTAGACATTCACCAGTTTATTGAGGAGTAGAATTATGTTTACAGACTACGTATTTTAAATATTTGGAATCATTTTATCAACAAACATATGGTTGTGCGATGGGATCGCCTATTTCTGCTACCGTAGCTAACCTAGTAATGGAATATTTGGAAGATATATGTTTGGACAAATTAAGTTTCACACCTTTATTTTATTTTAGATATGTGGATGATATTTTAATGAGTATACCAAAAAACAGGATTCAGGAAGTTTTAGATATATTTAATAATTTTAATTCTAAATTACAATTTACTGTTGAAATTCAAAAAGATAACCAAATTCCATTTTTAGACACGTTGGTCATTCGAAAAAATAACCAAATCTTAATCGATTAGTTCCAAAAACCTACACATAGCTGGAGGTATTTAAATTTTTATTCTAACTATCCTTTAGGCTACAAAATTAATACCATTATCAATACTATTGGAAGATGTTTGAAAATTGCAGATCCAAATTTCCGTTCTAAACATATAAAAAACATTATTAAAGCATTTACTGAAAATAATTATCCAAAATCATTAATTTTGAAAATAATTAAACAACAAATTAATATTTTTATAATAATTTTCTACGAATAAGGAACCTAAGGAAAATGACAAAATTACTTTTATACCCCTTCCTTATAACAATAAAAATGCTTAATATATAAATCACTTAAAAATTTAAATTAAATCCGGTATTTTCAATTAATAACAGATGTATAAATTTAATGTCTAAATTAAAATCAAAAATTTCGAAAAATAACATAACTAACACTATTTACCAAATTCCTTGTGATAAAGTTTACATAGGAACATCTTTACAACCTTTAAAAAATAGATTAACACAACATAAATCTGATGTTCGTGTTAAACCTAAAAGTACTGCTTTGGCTAAACATTCAAACGATTTAGGACACATCTTTCAATATGATAACACAAAAATTTTAGATGTAGAATCAAATTTAAAAAAACGTTTAATTTTAGAAATGTTACATATAAAATTAATAACAAAATTTCTTGTAACAGTAAAAAGATTTAGAAAGCTTACCCATAAATTATAATAATATGTTGGAAAATTTAAAATAGTAACCTTGTACATTATTTGTCATAATTGTCAATTTTTAATATTAATTTTAGTTCCTTTTGTTGTTAAATTCCACTGATGATGAATACAACCGTATTCGAAATATATGGAAAATGTTGAAGTTTGTAGTTCGTTTTTATTGACACACGTACCATAGTGAAGAAAGAGGAGAAAAAAATTTATATATATATATATATATATATATATATATATAGGGTGCCCAGAAACTCTACGGACAAACTTTGTGTAGTGATTCTAGACCCAAAAATAAGAACAAAAGTTCAAATAAACCCAGGTCATATCGAATTTTGAAATAACTAATAATTTGCGCATTTCACCTTCCAACCTACATATACATATATAGTGTGTCCAAAATTGGTTTGTGCAGTATTGCTATGTTGGAAACTATAAGAGATCGATAGACGATTAAAGAAAGTTTCAGAGAATTTTGAACCTACTAAAATGCCATTCTGCTATCTCAAATATTTTTCAAAATATTCGAAAAAAACTGAAAATCGACAATTTTTATTTTTAGCCATATCTCTTTTATTTGAACAGATATAAAAAGATAAATTACACATTGCTATTACCACTTTTTATCCTCTATTGATTGGTGCCAAAAAATTAATCCGACATTTCGTCGATTAGAGACCATCGTCAACTTTATTTTTTCATATGGGGCGGAAATTAGCTAATGGTATAAAATGATTCCTTTTTTTATTCTAAATCCAACGATGTATAACACTTAATAATAATTCGACGTTTCGACTCTCATTCTTGACATTTTCAAATATTTATTTTTTTTATGAAACATTTTTGAAAAAAAAAACTACCAATGCAATTTATTCTGCAAATGTACATTTATTTAAACTCATAATTCATAATAGCATCATCAAGTATTATGAATAGTAGCTACCTATTCGTAGATAACTATTTATTACGATATCGACAAAGTCTTTCCAAACCTTGTCTTAAACAATGACAGATAAATAACACTTTTATTAAGTTTGAATTTAAGTAAACACCTAACAATACATTTTCAAGTGAAAATATTTAAAAATGTGAAAAATCCTATTAAAGCACTTAAAAATTAACTACAGCTAAATAATGAATTCGATAATTGTAAATTTCTGGTAGTAGGCTTTGATGAGTTTAAAACAATTATTGTAGAACAATTATGTTATCTGTCAAAAGCCTACAATAGTTTCTCACATTTTAAGGAACATTGATTGAAAATGGCGTTAAATTATTCTAACGAAGACATTTTTTATGTATTGGTGCTATATCAAAAATGAAAGAAATGCTACCAGATCTAGTGACGACTATTTTTTTAAATGTACCCCGAAAGAAGACAACCTGGCAGAAATCATTTTAATAATGTAGTAAGAAATTTAATCGAATTTGGAAGCTTTGAAAAACCACGTTTAAAAAAGTATGCGATCGATAATGAGAATCGTAACGGAAACATTTTGGAACATTTTGACGAAAATCCGAAATCTTCAGTACGAAATTGTGCACGGAGTTTCATCTTCCAAAATCCACTGTACAGAATATTCGAAAGTTGTTCATCCTTACAAGCCAACAATTGTACAACACCTGCAAAAAGGTGACTTTGACAGGCGAATCGAATTTTGTAATTGGTACCATTATTTTGATCATCATTCTGATAAAGTAGTATGGACAGATGAGATACGTTTTACCAATTGTGGAGTTTTCAATTAAAAAAATCATCATTACTGGGCCCGTGAAAATCCACATGTTCGCGATCCACGCCGACTTCAAGTACGATTTGGTTTTAATGTGTGGTGCGGAATGATCGGTAAGTAGTAGCTTTGTTTGAGTTAATTGAGTAACATTTAATAAATTAATTACGACTCATTTTTTTTAATATTCCCAATTAATTTCAGGAAATCGTCTGATTGGTCCATTTATTTATGACCACACGTTAACAGTGCAACAGTACCTTTTAATGTTGCAAAACCAAACATTCCATCCATTCGTGAAGCTGTTCCCCCTGATGAATTCAATAATTTGTGATTCCAACAAGATGGATGTCCCGCACATAATTCAGGTGAAGTTCTAGCATTTTTACGGGAGATTTTTGGTGAAAGAATAATATCCAACGGTGGTCCTGTGCGTTGGCCTGCTAGGTTTCCGGACCTTACCCCATTACACTTTTATTTATGGGGATATGTCAAAAATGAGGGGTATAGATTCGATCCTCCAGAAATAGGCAACTTCTGGAACATCGAATTATTAATATTATTGAAAATATTAATCGTAATACAATACGTCGAGCAACCAGAACTGTCGCAAAAAATGTGAAAAGTGCATTGAAAAGAATGGTCGACACTTTGAATAATAGTATGTAGAACTAATGTCGGTTTTATAATTATCCTGTAAAATACATTTAATATTAGTATAAACACTGTAAAAATTATTTGATATTGTAGCGTTGTAAAATGTATGATTCATTGCTAAAAATGTTTTTAAATTACTTTTTGGTCATAATTGTATGGTTTAAACTAGTAACATTTAACATAATACCCTAATAACTACTATGTGTTTTTTGAATATTCCCCATTATTTTTACTCCTTTGCTTGAGCAATTTATTTATGAATACCGAGTAACCATTTGAGTATTTTTAAGACAAGTTTTGGAAAGGCTTTTTCGATATCGTAATAAATAGTTATCTACGAATAGGTAGCTACTGTTCATAAGAGATTACTTGATGATGCAATAATTGTTTTAAACTCATCAAAGCCTACTACCAGATATTTACAATAATCGAATTCATTATTTAGCATATTTTTCTAAATATTTTCACTTGAAGCAAGTGTAGACGTAGAGTTATTTATCGGTCATTGTTTAAGACGAGGTTTGTAAAGGCTTTTTCGATATCGTAATAAATAGTTATCTACGAATAGGTAGCTACTGTTCATAAGAGATTACCTGATGATGATTTTGATGAGTCGAAACGTCCTCTTATGAATTATGAGTTGAATAAATTGCTTTGGTAGTTTTTTTTTCAAAAATGTTTCATAAAAAAAAGAAATATTTGAAAATGTCAAGAATAAGGGTCGAAACGTCGAATTATCATTAAGTGTTATACATAGTTGGATTTAGAATTAAAAAAAAGGAATCAATAGATGACAAAAGGTGGCAATGGCAGTTTAATTTATTTTTTTTATATCTGTTCAAATAAAGGAAATATAGCTAAAAATAAAAATTGTCGATTTTCAGTTTTTTTCGAATATTTTGAACAATATTTGAGATAGACTTGATTTCCGAATGCCATTTTAGTGGGCTTAAAATTCTTTAAAACTTTCTCCATTTAACCATCTTTCGATCTCTTATAGTTTCCAAGATAGCAGTACTGCACAGACCAATTTTGGGCACACTGTATAGGTACAGAAGGTTATACAAACGACCTTTTTTTCACTTCCGATAAATTGAGAATGGCCTTTTATTATCCTCGGTATTTCAGGTTCAACTAAAAAAATTCAGTAATCCTAATAACGCATAAAATGATATGATGCCAATGTCATCGTCACAGTTAAATTTTGACAAGCGGCTTCACCTTTTTACTAAATGATTTCGGTTTCAGAAAAAAATGTATGGATCTCGGCAATAAAGTTATTTTTTACTACATTGTGGTGTACTTGTCACAATCAATGCGGTCTCGGCTGCTAAATTCCATCTAAAAATCCACTTTATTGTCTTAATGCAAAAACTATTATTTAAACGGTAATTATTATAATTAATTGACGTAATTAGCTCTGGGTTGTAAATATGTTGTAATGAAGAACAAATCGGTGAGGTGTACATAATAAGCCTAAATCGAATCTAAGGACGAACGATTGAATTTGACATTTGCCGATAATAAAACGTTTACCTTAGAGCGACGTATTGTTGTGGTCAGATATATGTATAAACATTTGTACGGAATATGGAAGACAATTGAAGTAACAGATACATTCCGATTTACGAAGATATCTTTTTAACTTCAATGTAAATGCATGTAAACAGCATGTATTTAGAAACAAGCATAACAGATAAAATTAAAAAAAACATAACTACTTGTACTTACGTAAGTAAGCAAAAATAACATGTTCTGAAAAGTTATAAAGTATATAAATAAGTGGTGATGGTATAAGGTATAAAAAGTGTTTTAATAATATTATAAAGCAATAAGTGTAAAAAATGTTCTCCAAAACAAATCGTTAAACTAACTAGAGACACAAACCATTCACCACAAATAATGCCTTTGTCCCAGTCGGTAAATTAACGTAGGGTGGTCCAATCTTTTGATTTGCTTAATTACCACAATTTATGCTGTTATATTCACTTAACATAAATTATTTTTTTTTTATGATTGTGGACCTGAACACGCTAAATTAGGCCTATCGTGCTAAAGCACTCAGGAACACTTAGGAGGATGGATAGAGGGATAATGAATTGCCAATAGATGTCTATGAACAGCTACCTTAAATTTTCTCCTATCATAAGTGAGAGGAAAACAGGAACTAGGGAGATCATTCCAGAGTTTAGAAGCCGTGTAGAAAAATGTGAATTGCGCCCGTTTGGTACGACAAGTGGAGATTTGTACTGCATACTGATGATGTGAATGAGCGAACCGAGTGTTTCTCGCAAAGATAGCCCGAGATGGTATCAAAGAATATAATTCAGCAGCACAATAGCCGCTGTAATAACGATAATACAAAGAAATAACTGAAACCATCCTTCTATGCTCAAGGGACTGTATGTGAGAAGTTAAGGACGGGTCATTTATAACCCAAATCGCTCTCTTTTGAATACGATCAACGATATCGAGAGCGTATTGGGGAGCACTAACCCAAAGGTGAGAATTCTATTCCAGTTGAGGTCGAAAAATAATAAAAATACAATGTAACACTAATAAAATGATCTCGGACGCCAAGTTATTTTTTAATAATGCTCGGAATAACTAAACCGAGGTTGTTTACAATAAAAATTTTATCAAAATGTAAAAAATAAAATATATACAAACTATGTTTATTAACAGTTAAATTAGGGTTATATAAAATATATCTTAAAAATGGCCTTAAATTACTAAAAAATCATAAAACATAAATCCTTGTTCGTAAAATTTTGTCCACAAACTTTTTAATAACCTCTGGTATCTAAACGATTACGGAAATGTAAACCAAGGGTGATGTCATCTTTCCACCAATATTGCGCAATATGTCGAAATAATACTTTACGTTGTAAACCACACCCAAAAATGGAATTTTCCTTCTTATAAATTTATCTTCATGAAATTGAATAATCCGTTTATTGCCTTTTCTTGAAATTTTGAATGCAAAACTTGCAATCATAAAATGAAAGCGTACGTAAAAATAAAATTAAATGCGTACTTAAAATGTAATTAAAGTAGAAAAGTAAAAGTAATAAAAGTGTAACTCAAAGTAAAAAAAAAAGAAAGTGCCTATAAAGAGCAAATGTTTTAATTTTTAGTATAATGCGTTAAAATATATCTTACCATAAAATCAATGGCACTTTTCACAAAATTTAGGTGGAAACCCAAAAAATATGGCTTCCCGCATCTACAGCGTACCACAAGAAGTGAACAAAATGAACACCTAGAATATCAGACGATGTCAGAAGATATAGCCGTGCGCGAAAAATATGCGCAAAGAATTAAGTCAACGATGACGCATTGCGCGAAAATATTGAGCAGAAAAAATAATTTAAAGAAGTGTGAGTATAAACCATTAAGAAGTATATACACTTAAGTTACATCAAAATGCAAATTAAATTTTTCTTATATTTACATCTAAATGAATGAAGAACGTAAATTATGGTATATTTTAATACAACTCAAAATGGGTTGTTACAAGTACATTCGTTTGACTTACAGCACGCCACTAATATTTGAGTGTCAAGTTTGACTGATAGTACACACCTTTTAAAAATAGACCTTAATAATCATCAAATTGCAAACGTATATCTGACACTAAGGTGGCGTTAGTCAGCCTGAAAACGGTTTTCCTAAATTTATTCACAAGTTCACTTGTATGAAATGTACATACAATAAATCGTGTCGCTTCTTTCTTATTTAACAAACCAATTCAAAAAATTAAATTGACTATATCCATGATTAATTTGGCAATTTTTTTATTATAAATTATTTTATGAAATAATTGGAATTTTATCCAAAAAATCGCATTTGCAGGTATAACTTCATTATTATGTGCCATTTTGTATTTTGTTAGGAAAACTTTTATATTTGGACCAAGGAACCGGGCTTAAGCCGAAGAAGAAATATTAGCGATATACGCTACAAGATGTTCAAAATATGTGTTCAAACTTGCAAAACCTGAAATTAAAAAATAGCAGTTTTATCAAACAGAATACCCTGTATATCTTTACGCTGTTTTAAAGATAATAAAAAATCACACAATTCTCATAATATGTCCTATACCTATCTCTTGCTGTTTTTGAGTTATGATTTTTCTGTATTATTCAATATTTCCAAGGTTTTTCTTGAGTTTATTAGCAGTAGCCATGAAAACAATTTTGGTAACCATTTAAGATAGTGAAAGTTTTGTGCTCAATAGTAAAATAATTAATTACTCGAAAAGTAAATTAATTGATATGGTTTATGTATTAAAAGAAGCTTAAAAAAATATGGCTTCTTACTCAAAGATTATACAGAATGAAGTATCCTGCTCGACGCCAACCAATTCGGATCACATTTGAAAATTTGATGGAGAGGTTGGGTTCTACTGACAGTGCGAATTATGTAAAACTCAAAGTGGTGAATAGAAATACCAGGAACCAAGAACGCGAACTTGAGATTCTGCTTCATATGGAAGAAAACCCGCATGTTAGTAGTCGCCAGATAGCAGTATCATG